>JANVCC010000081.1:1381903-1434350 GCA_025345505.1 Todiramphus chloris collaris
CCCTTTTTTTTTTGTTTGGTCGGTGTGTTTTTTCTTTTGGTTTTGTTGCTGTTTTGCTTTATGCTTTTTCCTTTATGCTTTTTGCTTTTCTTTCTAGGAACAAGATGCCCCTGAAGTTTAATGTTTCTTGGCCTTAAAAGAAAACCTGAGGAGTAAAAGTTATGGATCCTCTATACTTTTCCAACATGCTTAGCACAGAAGCTAGCTCCAGCAACGTGAATTCCTCTCTGCTGACGAACGTGACAGAGAACGGGACGCTCGCAGAGCAGCCCTCATTCAAATACATCCACAAAGTCCTGATCCCCATCTGTTACCTCCTTGTCTGCGCCGTCGGACTCAGCGGCAACACGCTGGTCATTTATGTGGTTCTGCGTTACGCCAAGATGAAAACCGTCACCAACATCTACATCTTGAACTTAGCCATTGCAGACGTGCTCTTCATGCTGGGTCTGCCCTTCCTGGCCACCCAGAATGCCATCTCCTACTGGCCTTTTGGCTCCTTTCTGTGCAGGCTGGTTATGACTGTAGATGGCATTAACCAATTCACTAGTACTTTTTGTTTGACTGTGATGAGCATGGACCGCTACCTGGCAGTAGTTCACCCCATTAAATCAACCAAGTGGAGACGTCCCAGGGTGGCCAAACTCATCAGCATGACTGTCTGGACATTCTCGTTCTTGGTGGTGCTTCCAGTCATCATCTTTTCGGATGTGCAGGAAGACTTTCATACCTGCAACATGAACTGGCCGGAGCCTGTCAACATCTGGTCAGCAGCGTTCATCATTTACACATCAGTTGTTGGGTTTTTTGGTCCTTTGTTGGTGATCTGTCTCTGCTACTTGCTGATCGTGATTAAAGTCAAATCTTCAGGGATTCGAGTTGGGTCTACGAGGCGCAGGAGATCAGAGAGGAAGGTGACCAGGATGGTGGTGATCATTGTGGTGGTCTTTGTGTTTTGCTGGCTCCCATTTTATGTGATGAACATTGTCAATTTGATATTTATACTGCCAGAAGACCCTGTGTTGGCAGGGGTGTACTTCTTTGTGGTGGTCCTGTCCTATGCAAACAGCTGTGCCAACCCCATTCTTTATGGATTTCTTTCTGACAACTTCAAGCAGAGTTTTCAGAAAGTCCTTTGCCTCCAAAAGGGCAATGGCATAGAGGATGGTGACCCTATTGAACACAGGCAAGAGAACAGCAGCCGCTTGCAGGAATCAATGTTGACCCAGAGAAATATTGAATTCAACGGACATATGCAGACTAGCAAAGTGTGAGGGCATGGCTTGGGACTGCAAAGCACTTGTAGACCTGAAGAACGTGGGGACTTAGAGGAGAGATGAATTCATAGCAAAGCTAAGATGCGGAGACCCACAAGCTCAAATAGATGTACATAGACTTTTCTTTACTCGCTTCCCCTCCCCAGCTTAAAGTGTTATGGGCTGTACTGGGCTGGGTGAAGCTCTTGGGGTGTTTTAGCAAAGCCAGACGTGCGTTGCCACTTTCTGCCCTCAGATTCACTGGTACACACTGCTGGTTTTGGATGGCTCTCGGTCCACGAAACAACACTAAACCCGTTTTAACTACCCTGTTAAGCTGAGTTTATGGCCACTTTGCACTGCTGGGATCCGCTCAAAGCAGAGAACAGCTCAGATAATATCTTTGAAAGTCTTCAAGGGGATCTCTTAAAAGAAAAAAACCACTATTTCTTAAGAGGAAATTTCATAGAAAAAAAGTCCACAGCACTGATCTTGAAAGGGTGCATGAGCCACGGTGATAGAGTGCTGTGAGATCCATTGACATTGTTTTGCTGTCATTCACCCATAGAGGAGATTTATTGCGTTTAGGAACCTTTCAAACACAAGAAGAAAGGGTCAAAACAAGCCGAGGAAAACGTTGTTGAAAGGATTCAATGTATTCATAACACTGTCACGGTCTAACCCAGACTGCCTATAAAAATGTAATGTAACCCCTTTATTATTATGTAAGTGACGATGATTGTGAAGTCCTGGAAAGCTGTTGTGTATGTTTATTGGTTCTGAATGTAAGTCTGGACATGAATATAAACTGTGTTTTCCGAAATTAAAAGAAGTTCAATCCTCTTCTGGTTACCCATTTCATGGCTTCGCCAAGGGCTGCCAGGCACCGTGCAAAAAAGACAAGAGGTGAGTGTTTGATGCATTAAATTGTCAGAGGCAATGCAGCTTAGTTTGGTAGGGCCAAGTACAGGGACCCATGGGGTTCTGTCCTGCTCATGCACCAAAAGAAAAGTCCTCGTGGTGCTTGGGATGCTCAGGGGGATACACGGAGGTCAAAGGACTCGTGTGGGACCATAGAGCAGGATGATGAGGGGAGCAAGGAACAGCACCCAGCCCTGATTCCTGCCCTGGATTTGCCAAGCTACTTGCTCTGTAAAGTGAGGACTCTTCATACATGAAAAGGAAGAAAGCAAATGAGATCTTTGTTCTAATCCAGGCAGAAACTATTTATTCCCTGTAGAAATTGCTTTCTACCATCACTGTCACCCACACAGGTCAAACAGTCCTTCTGTGAGGAAATTTAATTATATATAATAGCAAGCAGGGCAGAGGATACAAAAGCAGAGGGCATCCCATCTGTCCTTCTGACCTTCTGTGGCATCTCTGAGCCCTGACACCAACAATAAATATCGGCCTGGTGTTTGTACAAGCAAAGCAGATTATTCAAGTGACTCTAAACGGAGCATGATGCTGACATTGTTCCTCCCTAGAGTGCAACCCAGAGAAGGGTAGACAAGAATAATTGGAGCAAGAGGCTCTGTGTTGAAATTACTGATGGTTTAGCGGTTGGCAGCCTTCCAAGAATGAGATCCAGGTTGCAGTCTTCTGCTTCTCAGAGCTCTGCAAAGGCTCAGCGAGTTCAGCATAGGAGCCTTAAAATGTTGTTTCAAACCCACGTTCCTGTTACCAGGTAGTCCATGGCAGCTTGTTTCCATGAGTCCTTTTGACCAAGGGCTCTTGGGAGCAGAGACCCATTGCTTCTCTTATCTGTCCTTCTCAGGAGCTTGTAGTTCCCAGTCTAAACCACATCCTGACATGCACCATTCTAAAATCTGCTGGGTCACCTGCACCATAAGGTGTTAAAAGCGGATCTAAGTTGTTAAAACAAGTGGTTCTGTGGTACACAACTACTTCTCCTTAAACTGCTCTGCAGAAGAAGTGAAATCCCTGCCCAAAAATCTAGGAATTAGCCTTCTTAATAGGCTAAAACTGGCTCTGGATCTTCCTGTCTTTCCATCAGCCCTAGCAGGCAAGATCCTTTTTGGATTTGTGATTATACCTAGGATATTTCTGACTATCTGTCTTAGTTGGGAAAACATGCTTCTGCTCAGTGATATATATTCTGGCCCACCATGGGTGGGTCCCAACCAGCCTGTACATCTATCTTCAACAACAACAGGGGAGGAATGAAAACTAGCTCCTGGAAAGGTAAAACTAGAGTACAACCTGTCCATCCTCCCAGGCTGGTCAAGGAAAACATTGTCTAGCTGCCAATACAACAGAGAAAACTGTGTTATGTCCATTTAAAAAAAAATTCATCCTGGGGTGAGATGTAGGGGTGGGGGGGAGACTACAGAGAGGTGTCATGATGGGCCACAGAGCTGCAACGGTCTCTGTATGAAGAATGGGGAAAAACACAACAACAGCCAGAGCAAAACATGGATTGTTCTGTAGGCTGACTCCAGCCAGCAGGACGTGTAGCTCAGGGTGGACAGAGCCTTCACTCCCACCCAAGGGTGTCCCCTCTCATCTGTGGAGGTGGAGAAAAGCCCTGCCTGCTTTTGGTGACCACCAACCCTGAGGACTGAGCACAGCAGGCAGGGCACTAGCCCCAAAACAACTTACTCCTGATGGAGCTATTTAGCATGAACTCATAGGATGGACCAATTCCTAAACAAGCTTTTGCTCCTACCCACTGTTGCTGTGTATATAATTGCACCATTTTTCTGTATGCCGTCATACGTGCCCACACTCACATTCCCCAAGCACAAGAACTCATTGGGCACAAGGAGTGACAATTGCAGGATGTATCCAGAGCTTGGTCCTTGGTCTGGGCCATTAGTAGGTACACCTAGGCTGCTCCCAGTAGCAGGCTGCAGCCCACCTTTGTATACCTGTGCTACACCACGGCTGTTAATTCAAAAATCACAGCACAACCAGGTTTACACTGATTAATTAAGTCATGCAATATCTATTATTTCTGGAGTTATCAGGCTGTTCCAGGCATAAATCAACCCTCTTATCCGTTCTTGAGACACATGGAGTAATTAGTGCGGGCCTTCAGGTTGTCTCTGCCAACTCCATCTGCCTCCAGTTGATTAGCCAGAAGTTCCTCTCCAGTGACAGCATTAGAAAAACCCATTTTTGTTCACAGATCACTCTGCAAGCAGCAGTAATAATTAATGCTCTCAGAGGGAGAGTGCCCCATGTGCACAGCATCGGGAGCTTGCTCTGCAGAAGCACAGGGCTGCATAATTCAAGTCCAGGTATGTCACTGCCATCGTCCATCACCAGCCTGATCCTCTGGAGCAGCTGGGCAGGAAAATGAGCAGAATGAAGGAAGCAGAGCAGCAAAGCTGAGCAGTGCTGGTTGCTCTCACCGGCTTTACGCTAAGTTAGTATTTGCTATGGAAGTAGCAAGACAGTTATGAGCTGAGAGTAGCTGAAATGCCAGGCCAAGGTTTAGGACTCTGCCTAACTCACTTCACCCCTTGCACATCAGTCTCTGCAGCTGTAAAACTGGGAAGAGCGGTACCCACCTCTGCCATGCAGCAGTCAGCTAGAAAAAGTCACACCCCTGCATATTAAACAAAATCAGAAGAAAATGAAAGAATAAACTCCAAACCTAATAAAAAAACCCAACCAAAACCTCCTCTGTGGATTGGGTAAGAGCACAGACTAACTGACAAGCACCCACAAGACCAACACTCGAGAGTAAAAAATGGCAGAGTTGAAATACCAGTGATTTCTGGGTAACTTTATTTTCTCTTTGGGGAAGGAGCCAATAGTCCTTTCAAACCTCTGAGCATGGGAGAGAGCTTATGAGGTGTGATAAACGAAGAGCCTGAGTTTTATTGCTCTGTCACCCTAATCTGGTGCAGTATCAGGAGACACCAGTGCAACCATCATCTGGGGCATTAGGGAAACTCTTTTTCTTTCCGCGATGATCTTAGAACACGCTGGAAAGGAAAACCAAGTGTTGCATGCCGAGGTACTTCATAAACTTTACCATGGTGCTAACAAAAGCAGCATCTTCTACCAGAGAGGAAGAGTTTCAGTGCAAACAACCAGCTCTGTGCGTCCAGTGAAATTTCTCAGCCTGTCTTGGTGTGCAATTGCCCTGCCCTAACCGTTTACCTTGGGGTCTTCAGGCTTAAGCTACAGGGAATGTCTTCCCTTTCCTCTGTGAAAAACATTTGGGATAAAGTATAAAATTTATGCACCCAATCAACCAAACTCAAAAAAGCATTTGAGTATTTTCCGGGTCCTAAAAAAGTCGTCTTTTCAAGTGATGTGGCTGTTGCTTTTGATGGTAACTCTCGAGTCTCTCACCTGTTTGGAGAACCCTGCCCCGACCCACCTCACCAAGATGTTATCTCAGCCCCCAGCTCATTTCCAGGGTGCCAGCACTGTCCCCTTGGGAACAGTCTTCAGCTCCCTGGGACATCAGGGCAGCTCCACTGCTGGGTCCAAGGTAGCCCTGGAGTTTACTCCCACATCAAGATTGAACTGGAGTGGAGCAAATCAGTGCTGATTTCAGTGCAAAGCCAGATCTGCAGTCCATGATGAAGGGTTATACCTTGCTAAGTCACCTATTTTTTTTCCAATGGTCCATTTGATGCTTTGACTACAAGTGATGACCAGAAAGACACAAAGGATGCTGAAAAGTACAATCTATCTGCTGATCAAACTAGGGATTCTCTTTCCCTTGATTTCAAAGGAAACTGGTCTTGATAAAGCACTGAAAATCAACTCCTTGCAAGAAAGAACGCAGAAAAACTCAGAAGTGTCTGGATTTCTGATTCCTCTGTTGACTTACAGCAGGGGAACAGGATTTGTCTTTTATTGATTTGCCATAAAAAAAAATGAAAGAAAACATTTCAGAAATGTGTGCAGCACGTACCCATGAGATTGAAAATCACTTTTCATTAGGCTAATGACTGATTTGTTTTCTAATTTAAAAAGAATCAAAACTAATTTTATTTACCAAGCAGACAGTAACGGTCACGCTCCAGTGCATAAATAAATGTGCATTTCAGAAGGAATTTTTGTTCTGCAAACACATTTAATTTAATGTAATATATTCCCATAAAAGCAGGGGAACTAATGAGGAAAGGATGACTGTCCTGTCATACCCCCTGTGTGAAGAAAAAAACAGACTTGTGCTTATGGTGTCAGCTTAGGACTCCACAGATCTTGGCCCAGCTCCTAATTTTAACCTTATAGCTGTGAGCCCTGAAGTTTTCCACCTGCAAAACTAACCCAGTGCTTCCTCTCTCACACCAGTCCTACATGGCAGAGGCATTTGAAAGCCCTGCCACAATGTGTGTTCAGTGCCAGCACCAGGCCCTTTACACCAGTTTTCTGGGAATCCTGCAGGAATAGTCTATGAAAAAGATCATTCAAGTTGGAAACAACCTTCAGGATCCAACCGTCCACTAAATATCATCAGGACCACTAAACAATGCCCTGAAGTGTCACATCTAGAGATAATGCATAAGTTCCAGGTAAGTTCTGGCATGTTGATTTTGTGTCTCTTTGCCATAAGTCTCTTTCCCCTTACTCACGTTGGGGTTTTTCTGGTAGAAGCTGTGCTAGGTGGACAACCAGATGGCTCTCATCAACAAGGCATCTCCAGAAAATCTGCAGCTCATTCTGGGCAGTGCAAAGCCTTGTCGTTACCTTTGCCAAGAGGAACCACTTTGAAAGGGAATTAGGTCTCAGTGTGGCTCTCCTGGGGCAAAGAGGATTGAATGGAACACAAACCAGGCCTTGCTGGACCACCCAGCATGTGAAGGCATCATCCATCAGTGGCAGGGCCAGGACAATGCTGTTATGTCATGACAAGCTGTACCCCCATCAAACCTGGGTAGTACTCAGTGACACAGATCCCAGTCACAACACTGATTAGACAAATGAGATATGAGTCAGGTAACTTTTGCACTGCTTTGAGGTTATATAAGTGTGTGTAGTACAGGCTAGAAATGTCTCACATCAGTGTGAAAAGGCAGGTGATTTGTACACAAGCAGTAGAAGAGAAGGAATAAAGTGTGGGTAAAGCTTTGGGAAATCATCTCCAAAACAAACGAAGGAGAATTTCAACATACAGCATGAAGTAGGGTCCCTGACACCCTGAATGCTGGAACAGGAATGAAATCCAGGCTTCCTGAGCTTGTCGTAGTCCTTCTGTAGTCAGACATGCCCCTGGTATACACTCTGTCTTATCTGTCCTGGTCCACATTCAATCACTCTCAGCCTCATCCACAATTCCCCTCCATATCTGAGCCATGGGCATATTTCCCGCAGACCTACGTGAGCAGGGTGCTGCTGCACTTCACATCTCAGGGCATTTCATTCAGACCTCCTCACAACCCCTACACTTCTCTGAATCCAAATTAAAAACCAAACCCAAATCCTTCCTTTCTTCCTCCCTGCAAATCACCAGCGTAGCCAGGCACTTTTCTGCTTTTGGAAGAGGTTTTTGCATCCGACATCAATACAGCTTTTACTCTGCATCAGCCTGTTTGGAGCTTTGCTACCAGCCTGTCTGTCAGAGCAAGATAACTCTCATCAACAGGGACATAGTACCAGAGACCTTCAGTGGGTGAGTTATCGACCTGCCAGGTTGGGCTGGTGCCTGGTTTCAAAGCACAGCCCATGGAAGGGTTCTGCCAGCTGTGCCTTATCTAAACACTATTGACTGGTTTTATTCTCTGCTGGTTGCTAATGACTGGCAAATAAATGACTGTGCTGTGAAAATACAGAAGGGGTTGCAAAGAGGCAGTAATGATCCGGGAGAAATACAATGTTTCTGTCACTAAAGTAACATTAAAAAAAGGCAGAGAACTGGTTTTTTGCCAAATTCTCTTTATACACATAAAAAAAATTTAGGCGTGCTCCTAATTTGCATTAGAGCAAAGTCACTGGTTAAATAGATTGAGCAGAGGACACAGCAGGTTTGCAGCCAGACTGACTCATCTCCTTCTCAACCCAAGCGTGCCCAAAAAAACCAGGAGGCTGCTCCTTATCACAGGTGGCCAAAGCAACCGAGTCAAACTGTGCTTTCTGCTGCCCTTGAGATAATCCAGAGTCACTCTGCTCAAGCCAGTGGTCCTTGGGGTGGCACTGGAAGCGTGACCATCCTGCATGACCATCAGCAGCTCTCCTGATCTGTAGCAAACACCATTCCTGCTGCTGTGGTAGCTTTTTTTCCCCCCCCAGTTTTCCAGCTGGGAAAGGTGGTGCCATTCCTCTGGATTCAACCCCATCCCCTGCTATGGACAAGTCCTCACTTGCACAAAGCATCCACACGGTCTTGTTTGGTGTAACAGGGCTGTTGCTCTTGGGCCAGCTCTGGAACTGACAGCGTTGTCAACCCAAATGTTTGTGCACTGAGCTGGGGGAGATGCAAAACAAGATACGTGATGGTTTGTACCCCAGCAGCCAGAGCTTTGCTGCCTGCCTGATGCACTTTAAAACACACAGAGGGGAAAAAAAAAGACTCTAAGCTGAAAGGGTGAATATTGTTCTAGCTAGACCTCAAGACAGGGCTCCCAGTAACTTTGCTGGTGGCTGCAGACAGCAGGACTTGCTGGCCCATGCTCACCAAGGAGCAAGTTGCACTGCAACCCAGGTGGAAGATGTGTTCTGTGTGGCATAGTTCCTCTTGTCTTCAAGAGAACAGGATTGTGCTGGGGAGGAGCAGCAGCAGAGATCAGCTTGGCCCCCAGCCTTGCTTTGTTGCCTTTCAGTGAGTTACAGGAGCTGCAAATCATCCCCAGTTGCAGCACTGAGGTGACAATCAGGAAAATAGAAGCTGGCAGCAGATAATGACTTTCAGACATCAAAAAAGCTACAAGCATCAACCAAGTCTCATGGCAAAAGTGAAGCCTTTTAACTAATGCCAGGGACATTGTAGGTGCCTGGTTTCTAGGGCAGGCTGCTGGGGAGAGGGGGCTGGGATGTCTCTGAAGACCTTTCCCTGCCACCACGACCTCTCTGGCTTTCAGGGATTTCAGTGAAGGCCAAGGGTACTGGACATGATCAATGACTGTCTCTTTTCATCTGGCAGAATGGTGACAGCAGATAAATGCTACCTGGAATTATGTCATCCCTTGAACAAATTAAACCATTAAGGAAACAACCTGCTGAGGGAAGCCTTGTTTGAGGGGTGCAAGACAAGAGAGACTTGGCAGGCCACCTCTGGCTGGGTGACTTCTGCCAGCTGATGCTTCTAGTTGAAGTAATTAACGTGTAATTTGATGAGGGACAACAGGCTTGCAAAATTAAAGGGGTGGCAGCAACAAGCAGGGCCATATCTACAGGATGGATGAAGGGGGGGAGGGTGTTCTGAGATGAAGGGAAGGTTCTTGCAGGTGTTTTCAACTCTTGAAACCAAAAAAGCAGTGGTTTCAGTTGCAATCCAGTTCAACACTGGGAAGAAACTTGGCTTTACACCTTTCCTTCTTCCCCCATAATCTGGTTTTCCCACCAGATGAAAACTAAGAGGGCTTTGACCCAGTATAGGCATTTCCTACAGTGGGTGATGTGGGTCAGGATCACTCCTAGAAGCTCAAGCCTGGGGCAGTCAGGTAGTCTAGGAGCTGACCTTGAGGCTTACAGGCTTCCAAAGGCTGCCCAGCTAGGAACAGAAATGGACTATTAATTGTTTTTTCTTTCCCCTCCTTCAACGACAGAGCAAAAAAAAGAACATATTTCTTCTCCTTGGCCACCATTAACCTTTTCAAGCTTAACCATAGCATTGAAACACCCCTGCCCAGCCCAAAGGCATTTCTATACAGTTGTTGTCCTATTCCGCCCCTGCATGCAAGATTTATGCTCTGAAGGGTGATGAGAAGGTGCATATTATTTATCATTAAATCTATCATCTATCTCCAGAACCTGATAAAAAAGTTTGCAGTTGTTTGGGGTTTTTATTAAATAATTTCTGAATGTTTTCTTGTTTTCTCCCCCTCTTGATCCTGCACCAGAGTTTCGCTGAAGGATCAAAGCTGGTGGAGTCAGGACATAGTGAATCAAGCTCTGTCCTCAGGTTATGTCCATGCAAATCAAGAGCAGCAGGAAAGCTCTCAGACTTTCAGAAAAAAAAAAAGGAGAATTTGGCCCTGAGGTCAGCAAAGGGAATCCAATCAAAGGGGTTTTAGCAAAGTTTTCATGCTTGTGATATGGAGAACTTAGTCCAGCACTAAGCTGGGTTCCAAATCCATCAGGTGGGGCCATTCCATGAAACTTCAGCTTGCAGAGACAACACAATTACACCCAGGAGGCATAACAGGAAAAAGACAGGGCTGCAAACTGGTCATCACCACCCTAACTAAAGCCTAAATTAGCCATCACACAGGTACAGCCATGCCAACCAAGCTTGCCTGGCCCATGACAGTGGTTTCTGGTCAACTTTGGTGTAATTATTGATTTACAGCACTATTTTTCACTCATATTAGTGAAAAAGCCAGCCAGTACTGAGCATGCTTATTGCTTGCACACCAGGAGTATTTCTCTCTCCTCCCGTGGTCTGCCTTGTGACCTTGGCTTTTGCTACTCCGTAGAGAGAGTAGATGCCTGTGTTGAGTTCCCCCCCCCCAGTCCTTGCTGTTGCCTCCTGCCTGCTCTTAACTTGTACTATCCTACATTTTCCCAAAGAATCCTCCAAACAGCCCATCCCTCCTGGTTTCTCTGACCCCTGTCAGGACAGGGGCTTTGCAGCATCTGGGCACCAGACTTGGGGCAAGGAAGGAAATCCCTCCCCACTGGCATTGCCATGGTGAGTGCCTGGCTCCCAAAGATGGTGTTAATGTGGTTCTAGATGCTCACACGTGGGAACTGAATTTGCAAACCCCCAAGTATGTTTTTTGGTGTCTATACCCAGCATAGAAACCACAGACAGTTCAGCATCCATGGGACACAATCTGGAGAGTACAGTGTGTGGCTGGCCAGATGATGCCTGAAAAAATCATAGAATAGTTTTGGCTGGAAGAGACCTTCAAGATCATCAAGTCCAACATAAAAAAAAGCCAGCTTGGAGGGAGCAATGGGGCTGCTTCACTGGCATCTGTGTGTAACTGCTTGGGGAATTTACCACCCACTTATCCTGACTTGATTTATGAATTCAGCCAGGAATATCTTCTGCCTCACCAAGAAAAAGGACTTGAGTGAATCGAGATGTATGGGAAAGAATTAAAACCTGGCATTGCATTAGCAGAGCAAAGATTATTTCTCTCCTTTTTCCATGAAGTTAACCAAGAGAAGTTTTACCTGAAAGGAAGAGAGACACCTGAAAAAAATAGGTTGGGAATGCAGAAGTCACATCTGCCCTGTGTCCTTATGTGTGCACAGATGCTGGCTGGATTCATCCAACCCTTGTGTGAGGCTACCCCCCCCTCTAAGCTGCTGTCCAAGGCAGGGGTGAGACCTACCTGGAAAAACGAGCAGTAATTATGTGCTGGGGTTCATCATTTTGTCATCCTTCCTAACAACAATCACAGCCTTGGGAAAGCATCAGAAATCAACCCGAAATGGGGAGCTTTATTCCAAACCTGCTGTTGCCCATCATGAACACAGCTGCCTCTGGCAAGGGCTGTATAGGAAGGTAAAGAGGAAGAAAAGCACTTTTTTTTCCCCTTGTAATGTTTGTTTTCTAACAGACTAAGGAAATAAGCCAGATTTCCTCCATAGCAATATACCTGATACCATCCACTGCTGCAGGAAACTCATTCTGGCATTATCCTCATGGTGGAAACCATCTGCCCCTCCCCTTTGATTCACTTGCAACCCCGTTTCCTCTGCTCCCAAGTCAGCATTAATCTTAATTATGTCTCAGCTAACAAGCCTCTAAGAGTTTATTAAACAGGCTTTTGTGTTCCCTAATTGAAAACCTCAGCGCAGAGCGCTCCAGCCCCGCTGCTGCCGCTCACACTGCTTTGACAAATTGCTCCAAGAGGCTGGTGGAGGGGGCAGGGGACACGGGCACCATTCCCAACACCACCGGGACACACACACCAGCTGCTGCTGCTGGGAGGGGAGCTGATGGAGAGAGCTGGGAAGTCAGTCTTGCACACACTGGTCCTCCTGGGAGGACAGCGGTATCTGAAGTGCCAGGCGTGGAAATGCCTGATGAACACTCAGTCACAGGCAACTGCTAAAGGTCTCTAAAACAGAAGGGCTGCCAGGGACCATGCTGGAGGGCTTTTCACATCACTATGTGTCCTAATCCCTGTAGGTCTTGGCAGGAGCATTAATGTCCTGCAGGGAGCTGAGGTCTTTCTTCCAGGGAGAGAAGAATTCTTCCTGATTGCACTTGCTTTGCCTTTCCATTGCCTCAGACCCAGTCCTCCTCCTGCCCAGAGACTCCCACATCTTGCCCCAGCTCCATCATCTCTCCTGGAATATTGGTCTTTTCTTTTCTTCCCATCCTTGGATCTGTCTCACCTCCATCTAAATCCTCCCATGTCTGTCCTGCCCCTTGGAGGGATCTGCAGACCTGAGCCAAGCCATGCAGGGAGCTGTGCCACAGCACCAACTGCAGTCATCTACAAGAATTCCCAAAGAAGGTGGGTTTGAAAAGGCATCATTTTGGCTTCTGGTTTTGAAGAGGGGCCTGACCACTACCCCAGGTAAGGACTGGGACCACAGTTGCCAGGAAATAGATGTTCCAGCGAGAAGCCTTCCTGACAACATTTTCGTTGACAATGGTGCAATGCATCATATTTAATGAGCAAATTTAGGAAGGCTTTCAGTGCATCAATTTTCAGGTAAGACAGCCAAATGACCTTTCCAACAAACTGTCTGGGGAATTCAGTTTCATAACAAATGCCTGTCCCCAGCTGGGGTTAGAGGAGCTGCAGCAGCAGCCAAGAGCACATGTAGGGTCCACTTCCCATCCCCAGGAAGAATCCAGACCCTGGGTCAGCCCTGTTGGGTTATGAGGCATCACCTCCTCAGCATGGTCCAGATAAAGCAGTGTAACTGTGGCAGCTCTTTTCCTGGCCCAGGGTTTGTTTTTTTCCTCCAGGGAGCAGCTCTTCTCCTTGCAGGTCTCCTCCATGGCTCCTGCAGAACATCTGCCCCAGTGCTGTGCAGCCATGGGATCCTCTCCTCATCCCAACTCAGAGTTGAGTTGTGGCTTCCAAAGCTCCCTTTGCTTCCCCCCCCCCAAAGCCTATACACTGCTCTTGGGGAGACACGGGTTTCCCCAGCAGCTTGGCAGTGGATTTCTGAGGAACCAGGCAAGCTGTCAGCATCTCTGCACACATTTCATCAAAACATGTCACGCTTTGACAGAGACTGACAAACTCAGCTGAAAATCTGTCCTCCCAGCCAGCCATTCCCAGAAAGCAAGAGACAGAAGTGACACTCCCCAATGCAGTTATTTTCCCCCCTACACACACATTTCAAATGCAGTCACTAAGCCTGAGGAACTGACTGACATTTTTAATACCTCGACAGACAAATTCTTTCAATTAAAACTTCCTATTCAGCTTTAAATACTCCTTTCTTGGCCAACCCTTTGATTCATTAAAATATTGCAAATGTTACCTGTCCTGCTGAGCTACTGAAAACAAAACACCCACCTCCACACCAAGGTCAAGGAAACCTTGCCCTGTGCCCACCTGACCTTCATAAAGTTGCAAAATATATTTGCTTGTTGACATTTCTAAGTCCCTGGCTATGAATATTCATCAAGATCCACACAGACCTCTCAACAAACAGATTCTCAACTGCTGGATACCAAAGTGCTTTGCTGGAGTATGTGTGTGCCAAAGCAAAACAAGCACCAGCTGGGATGTAGGAGCACTATTTTTATGTGTAGCCCTTTTCATTCCAATAAAAACCAGTGTAAGTGAGAGGGCAGAGTCCTGTATTCAATTTGTACAAGGGCCACTTGCAGAACGTATGATTCCAAATGGCAGCTGCTGGGTATCTCAGGGGTCAGGAGTGAACTGGGATTAATGCATTTCACCAGTGACTTCTGGCCTCCTGGGTTGCAGTAGCATCACCATCGACTCCACTGGCATCAGGATCTTTGGGGTTGCTCTGAGAGAGGTGATACCCAGGCAGATACCTGAACTGGGACCTGAGGCAGGAACATCACCAGAGACTGGTGGATTTATACTGGAGCAAGAGCTGAGCCAAGGGTGCTATTTTTTTTCTTCTTCCCTCTGAGATGCAGCTAAATGTATCCAGACTTCCCAAATCAATATTGTTTGTGTGCTTTAATGTGAACCTCCCTAGGACTCGCACGACCCTGAGATCATCTGTTCAAGCCAGATCTGAAGTCCTGGGAGCTGCTGGCCCCAGGGACTGGGTTATCTCTGGGATCCAAACACTTTCCTGCAACACACGGTCCTGGCACAGCCTCAATACATTCAGCAGCAGCCTTAAAAAATCACAAAGCCACATTTCTAGCATGTGCCAACAGTGCCTTTCCCCTGGTCATCCTAACCACCCATTGCCTTCTGCAAACAGAAAAACAAGCAAAAATTGCTCATTTTCTACTTCTGAGCTTTGTTTATCTCAGTCACCTGAAATACCTCAGCTGGTCACCTCAACCTGTGCTTTGTTTTCTTGTCACATGTATTCCTGGGCATTTTTGTACTGTTTGAATAACTCCATCTAAATCCAGCCTTGTTGCTATGAGATGGATGATGCTCTGGGGTTTCTGTGTTCTCTCCCCTTCCTGCTGTAATCTTGTAACACTTAATCCTCTCTATCTCTCTATCTTTCCCTGAAAGGTCTCTAAAGGTGAAAGCTCTGCTTGCTCTCTTACTGTCTACATCCTAAAGCATTTAAGCTCTTGATCCACGTTCCTGACCTTGAGTAATGAGTTGTCCCAAACATCAGATGAGTCCTGTCCCCTCAGCCTACTCTCCATATCCTAGCGTGATCTTTCAGAGCTGCTGCAGTGGTTTGGGTTTTTTCCAACATGGGTAATGGAAAAGCAAAAGGGGGAAAATTTGCCTCCCAAGGTTTCAATTAACTCACACCCTCCTGGCTTTTCCCAGCATAACATTTTTTTCTTGCCTTCTTGAAATCTGCAATAAAAATATTGCATCCCTGCCCTGGGAGTTAACAACTTGCCCAGAGAGCACAAACAAAACCAGGGTGGAGATGAAGGACTCTTAGCAACACTGCATAGAAGGTTGAAGGCTTCATCGATCCAGGTGACCCTCCAAGTTCATCATCCCTCCAGCAGGCAGCACTTTTCAGTCTGTGCTCAGCCATAAGATCTAGACCATGCACCTACAGCCACCACAAAATAACGAGTGGGATTAACCAAGATGTATTTGCTCAATTTAATAGCATGATACATCTCACAGGCTCTTCCTACCATCTCCAACCGACACAGATGAGTCATGACCATCACTGACACCTTGGGGCTGCAGCAGCTCTGCACAACAGGAATGCTCGTGGGTGTCACACCCCGTCTTCTCTGCCAAGCTGCTGCTTCAAACAAGCAGAACAAAGACAGGTAGGACACACCAGAGCAGCATCATGTCACGAGAAGAAGTGCTGGCTCTTCTTGAGCTCTTGACAGTAGCTCCCATGGGCAGGGGGAATGAATTGTGCAGCTTCCAGCATTAATGCGATCACTCTGCATTCCTGTTTGCACCCCTGTTCAGCTTCACACCACAGGCTGCATTTGCCTTCTGCAACCACATGTGTGAATCCAGTCCCATATGCCAGGTGACAGACAGAGCTCTGATGGGTCTCACACCTCAGCCATGCAAATATTTTATTCACATGCCTGCCTACTCCAGCCAGGAATCAGCACAGCAAAGTGTCATTTACATGGAATAAATTCACATCACCAAATTGTATTTAGACTTCAACACCTGTAAAAATCTTTGCAGGGGGAGAACTGCAAATGCATTGCACTTCTGAACTGATGTAGCCATGAGGTAGATGTAGAGCTGAGCTGGAAGCCAAGCTATGTGAACAGGGTAGATCTGCAGCCCTGAAAATTGATGGGTTTATTGGCAGGGCAACATCAACCCTGCCTCCCAGTCTGGTGTCCTTGACCAGATTCTGCAACGCCAGTAGCCAGTGCAGTGGATACCAGGTAAAACCAGCATGGATTTAGTCTCCCATCACTTCAGGCAGTTTGTTTAGCTGAAAGTCACTGCTCTGCAGAAGGCCAGAGTGAAGTCTATGATAACCATAACCACTTGCATCTCACAATGACTGCCCTGGTGCTGGCTGGCTGCACAGGGATGGATTTCATCCTTTGTGAATCCCTTGAGAGCTTCCCCAGTCAGATATTAAAACACCTCTGTGGTGTTCAGTGAGCAGGAGCCAGGATTGTCAGAGATGCACTTAGCAAAGAGCATTTGCCATTTACAGAGAGCACAAAAAAAAAAGTGTGGAGAATGGAATAGCATGAAAAGGCCATACACAAAAGCTGTTGCACTTCCTTTTTTCCACCCTTTTCCATTCCCCTTCCCTAACCCTTAAAAGGTGCAACCTGAAAGCTGAGGCTGATCCTAATCCTCCAATTAAAATGCTGAAAAACCTCAAAGCACAGCATATGCTGAACATCAGGATGACAAAAATACAATATCCAAGTTTTTTTGACCATGCATTGCCAGCTCTCCGATTCACTCTGGGACTGGGGAGATACTAGTCTTAAGGAAGATGATATATCATAAAAAGTAACATGACAGGGCTGAGCTGCTTAAATTCAGTCTGGCTGAGACAGAGCAGAGTGTGCAGCAGGCCCTGGCCAGTGCCCTGGGGTACAGATGTCACCCAGGCCATGCTGGGCACTGGATGCTGTGGCAGCTCAGCTGGTCCAGCCTGGAGCATGCTGCTGGTCCAGGGAGCAGAGGTATTTCATGGAATACCTCTTCAGAGCTGTTAGCTGCATTATTTTTTAATGGGACAAAACCAGAAAGGAAAAATGCAGGTTCTGCAAAATTTAGTTAAGAATTACTCTAAACTGGTTTCTTGATGTCACACCAGTTAACCAGGAATTGAAAGCACAAATTGGTGGCACTTGGCAATTTCACAAGTGATTTCCATCAGGTAACAACCACAGCAAGCTCGAGAAGCCTGACAGAAACTGTGGCTTGTGACCTGCTATCACACCCAAAATGCAGTGCTGCATTGAATTTGGTTACAGATGAACAAACAAAATCCTTTCAGCCAGCAGCTTGCTGAGAAAGTAACGCAAGAGCTGGGGATAAGAGACTACAGGACAATTCCCAAGGATCCAAAGAGATCCTAGGCAGAGGGAGATGAATTCTGCAATTAACTTCAATAATAGCAGGATCCTGTTCAGCTCATAAGTCACTGTGGAGCAATGTTTTATCCAGTGCCACAGGGTATTGTTCAGTGTGAAACTAAAAAGCATTGGGAGAATTTTAAATTAAGTGCCCTGGCTCTGGTTGCATTTTAAAGACCTAATACTTGACTTGTAAAGCCATTCAGCCTCTGATGGATGCCACCTAATCATAAAAGCGCTGGGTATTTTCCTTTTCACTCGTGTATTAGAGACAGGCCATGAATCCAGGCAGCAATTCAGAAGCTGCTGCAGCATCAGAGCTTTTTCAGCTCCACACAAGAGGAGCAGCCCCAACACACCCCGGGACAAGGTGAACAAACCACAGCAAAACAGGGGGGACACCTGTGCCACTGCTGATTTGGGGGGCACACCACCTATTTAGTGTTTATCCTGCCCATCACAGGATTGTCTTGAGATGCTGCAGGTTGACTTGCAGCCATCCAGCTCTCAATGAAGGCTGCAGGTACCAAAGCCAAAAATCTCTTTGGATGGGCAGAAGAGCATTGCAGGCCACATGAAGTGGGCAGAGTGCTTTGCCCAGATCCTCAGTGGGGAAGAAGCTTTTTTTGGTTCATGGAGTATGTGGTATCTGTCAGCTCCCAACACCCACTGCTTTCTTCCCCAAAGCCCCAGACAAATGACATCAGCAGTAATTAAGCAAATGCTGTTGGCAGTCTTGTGGCTGATAAATTGTAACTGCTATTCTTAATGAGCAGAGAGACTCAATTAGACAAGTTTAATACACCACATAAACACTCTTTGCTCCACTCCAGAATCACCCAAGTTGAAACACTGGGAAGCACTGGGATGTGCTGAGCACAAAATACAGCCACACCAGAGGCACTGATGACAGAGCACTTGCTAATGTGAAAACCACTAGAAGACCTGTCACTAAATATCTGAAGTTGCCAGGACACAATAACTTGAATCATCTCCAGTAACTGGCCAGGTCTGATCAGTACAGGCAGTGCTCTGGCTCTGTGCCACAGGCTCCACGAATTCACTAAGTTCAGGCCAGGTTCTCATCATCTATCTGCTTGATTTGACTTCATTCTGGTCTCCAGGGTATAGCTAGGGGAACAACTGGGGGTTATACTGGGTTGAGTCACAGCTGCCTCAAATATTTCAGCTGTGCTATGTGCACCAACCATTCCTTCAGGAGCAGGGCTGGGGAGGAGTCCTTGCCAAAACCCTGAGTCCACCAGTACTCTTTCTTAGCCCTGATCCACTTCAGGTCTCCTGAGCAAGAAGAGACAAGTCAATATGTTAGCTGCTGTGGTCTATTTTAACTGCCCCTGGTTCAGCAGGATAGAGAACAACTGAAGTCATGTCCACTGCTAGAGCTCAGGTTGTTCAAGGAACCCCTGTGACTTAGCATGGTTGTAGCATCCCAAATTAGATGTGCCTGGTAGGGTTTTTTCCATGTTTCCTGCATTACACACTCCTCCCAGCCCTGGATTTCCATCCCCAGGAGAGCAGCAAGGATCACGCTCTCTCTGCAGTGTATAAAAGCCAAGACACACAGCATCACTGCCAAATGGACACAGAAAGCATGGAAAGGGAGAGCAAGGAGGAGCTGGCATCCACATCACCTCTCCCAGCAGCTCCTTTTGTATTTTATTAGAGCTTAAAAATAGCAGATGACAAGCCTTGCACACAGCGAGCATCACCGCGGCAGCCTCGTGCTGCTGTCAGCTCCTTTCTCCACCCTGGGGAACAGCTGCCATTAGCCTGTGGTCTGAAGGAGCATTTCCTATGGAGAGGAGCCAGTTTCAAGGCCAGAACCTATGTTTGTTCTCAGTTGTGTGTTGTCAAAGCTTTTTACTGAAGTTTGAAAGCCCTAGTATTTTCCTTCCCTCCGAAGCACTTTGAGATTTTCTCTCCTTGATTTTCCCCAGGACTGGATACAAAACAACGGGGACCTGCTGCCCAGGCTGCTTCAGAGATATTCTTAACAGGACCCAGGCACCACAAATGAGAGTGGCAGACCCAGACCCCAGAAAAAGCAGGCAGACACTGTTTAATTGCCTGGATGCTAACGCTTGTCTGGACTTGCCACTCAAGGTCTACAGAGCAACGTGTGATTTACACCTCACTGTACAGGTGCCTTGTCAGCCAGCAGGAGAGGCAGAAATGTGCTGTAAAAAAGGATGGGAAGCACAGACAGAGAAACAGAGGGAAGGATGACCTTGTCAGCTCATTGATTTGTGTTCTTCCTTGCTTGGAAACAGGGTGATGAGATTCCCTGGGTATGGACCGGCAGCTGTGCAGTGCTGGCATTTTGCACAAGTGAAAAATAACAACCTAGTGGCAACTCCTCTGTTTCCTGCAACACAAGTTTCACTCCTTAAATGACTTTTCAGTGGCAAAGGCAGGAGAAGATCCACCACTTGCTCACACTGCAGCATTCGTAGAGTGGTTTGGAAGTGACCTTTCAAGCTCCTCTGGTCCAACCCCCCTGCAGGGAGCAGGGCCATCTGCAGCTAGAGCAGGGTGCTCAGAGCCCCGGGCAACCTCCCCTGCAATGGTGCCAGGGATGGGGCAGCCACCACCTCTCTGGGCAGCCTGGCACAGCCTTTCCCCACCCTCAGTGTCAAAAATTCACCCTTCTCTCCAGTCTAAATCTCCCTCTTAGCTTAAACCATCACCCCTTGTCCAGTCACAACAGGCACTGCTCAAATAAATCTGTCCCCATCTTTGTTCCAGGTTTCCTTAAAGTACTGAAAGGCCACGATAAGGTCTCCCTGGAGCCTTCTTTTCTCCAGCATGAACAATTCCAACACTCTCAGCCTGGCTTTATCAGTCCCTGAGCTAGCAAGAAGGTGTCTGCTCCCCCCACAACTGAGAGAGGAAGCAATTTCTTTTTTGTCTTGGCATTAACACAATTTTCCCTGGAAGAAAGGAGTTGCAAATAGCATTAGCTTGTCATGCCCAATGTATGGCAGCAATTGTCAGGGTGTCCAGATCCTCTACAGCAGCTTTTGGCTGGAGATGAAGAGCAGCCCCTGTCAAGAAAACATCCATGGGTTTGGGAAGGGGAAAGCAAAGCTGCCCGCAGGGGTTCCACCAGCTCACCCGCCCTGTTTGCCCATCCTGAGCTGACAGAAGGGATAAAGCTCTGCCCATGTTTCTTCTGTGGCCAAATCCAGCACAGCAAAGACAAATAACCAGCTCTGAGCTTTCCCCACAAGAAGATAAGTCCTGCCCCATTATAGTTCCAAACTGGGTGAACTTTTACCTGGAGAATTCCAACAGAAGACCTGGCTAGGCAGAAAGCATATACAAATCTCACTAAAAAGGTGCCAAGGAGCCAGGTAAAATGAACTGGCAGAGTGAGCACACAGGTTTGCAGTTTCCAGGTTGCTGCTGCTTGGACCTTTACCATGAAAGCCAAAACCACCATGGAAAATGAGGGAGCAGGAGGAGAAAGACATCCCTAGGCTATGGCCACAGAGCAGAGAGAAGGGCAAGAACTGGGAACCCCCCCACCCTGTATTCCATCTCTCCCTGAGCAACACATGGGGGAAGAGGGTCCCCAGCCTGTCCTGGACCCTCCCCTCGATGCTCTGTCTGGAAACACAGCTCAGTGGCTTGGAGAAGGCGATTCCCAACCTACCCAAGCAGGCTAAAGGGCGAGGGTGGGGAGGCAGCCTCTGTCTGCAGAACATGTGCCGGCCAAAGTCTCCAGCCTTTTAGCTCTGTATTGCTCCCTGGCTTGTAAGTGGTTTCTATTTGTTTTAACACTTTCCTCTTCTATCTGCCGGGTTTTATCTGCTACTTCAGATCTTTGTGAGTGAATAGGTTCTTACTAGAATCATTAAGTTCCATTCAACTCATTCAAACGCAAACCATTAGCTTCATTCGTTGCCTGGTTTCCTTATCTGCAGTGATGTTATCTGCCCGTTCCTGTTGTAAAATAAAAGTTTCCTTACCGAGAGGCAGAAAGCAGTTTGCCAGGGGCAAAAGGTTTATTTTGTCTTACCCTGACACAGATCCTTTCAGAAAATGAGGAGGAATGAAGCCTCACCAGAAACAGTTTCCCCCCCAGAAAGGCGGAATGCAGGATAGGTGGGATACCCCTTGCAACAAATTGTAGCATCCCCGCAACAGAAAGAGGCGAGCGCTACAAGCAGGATGCAGGGAGGCGATGCCTGTGTGTAGTGTTAGCTCGTCCACCGAGCACCAGTTAAGCACCGAGTGCCACAAGTACCACACGCCTGCAGCTCACACTCATGCCACACATCACAGCATCCCAGGCTGATTTGGGTGGGCAGGGACCTTTCAAGCTCATCTGGTCCAACCCCCTGCAGGGAGCAGGGCCATCTGCAGCTAGAGCAGGGTGCTCAGAGCCCCGGGCAACCTCCCCTGCAATGGTGCCAGGGATGGGGCAGCCACCACCTCTCTGGGCAGCCTGGCACAGGCTCTCACCACCCCCAGCACCAACAATTTCTTCCTCAGATCTAGTCTCAATCTACCCTCTTTGAAGTATTTTTCAGGTTTTATGTTTCACATCATCATTGCTTTGAAGACCTGGTTACCTGAGAGGTTTCAAAGGAGGTTAAGGAGAGTAATCAGACTTCCAAAATAGTCCAGCACATCCTCAGAAGCTGAGCACACCATGCCCAGCATGGAATCAAAGCAGCAACGCTAAACTGCTGCTGGGGAGAAGTATGTTTGCTGACAGGTCCCGTACTAAATATTTATGGACGATAAAAAAACCCAACCAGATTAAAAAAACAACAAAACACAAACTGCACAAAGAGCTAGAGTTTCAGAGAATTTAGTATTTTGACTGAAAGTCAGCAGAATAGGGATTTTACCAGTCTCCTTTCGCTGGGAAAAGCCTGATTCACATTAACTCAGCCTTTACTAAGCTTAGGGTCAGCCAGAAGAGAACAGTGATTACAGCAGTTACTCAGGGATAGCTTATTGCTGCAAGCTGAAATCGAGTCGAGGAATTGGGCTATCTTTGAAGAGCACAGAGCATGATTTCTGGCTTAGCAGCCCTAAGCCTGGCTCAGACAGCTGCTGTAAAGCAGGGAGCAGGACAAGCACATCCTCTCTCTATATTAACACAAGCACATAGGCATCAGGATTGAGCACAAGACCCAAACTGCTTCAGAAGTTACCTCAGGGAACAGAGTCTGTCATCCCAGGTCCTCTTCTCATCTCATTTTGACTACTCCTTACCATCACAAGGGCACCAGCAAGACAATTAACTGTGCTTTGGATTCACTGATAAATTAAAGGCAAGATAAAGACCCAACCTCCACCCGCTATTATTTATTGAGAAGTACAACATGCTGTAAGAAAGGATCTCTTAAAGCAGATGGCTTTTGCTTTGCAGATCATCAGAACAGCCTCAGAGAGTCAACAAATTCAGAAGTTTAATCAACTTAGCCAGCATAGAGCAATAGGGTTTGACCAGCAGCAAATATAAAGCAACAGAATAATTAGGAGAGAATCCAGGGAGCACAGAGAGATTTTTGGTTTCCTTAATGCCCTTTAGCATCAAGAGCACTGAGCACCAGCCCAGTAAACAGCTCTGCCAGGTATAATGAGCTCTAATAGCCCTGGAAGAGCTATTAACCTGAACACTGGTCGCTTGTCACAGCCAGGATTATAAACCCTTTAACACCTCTTTCAGGAGATTATTTCTGAGTAGTTACAGCATTATTTAAAGACTCCACACACAAAAAAAAAAAGCCACTGAATTCTTTAAAAGTAACATCTCCTGCTCCCTCAAAAAAGAAGGTGCAGGACTAGAAACAGGGCCCAAGAAAGGTCTTTTAGGATAACACACTCACAACTGCTGCAGCTCCTCCCAGACAACAGAAAACCCAAATCCACTCAGACCTCGAAGAAATTTAAGACTTTCTCAAATCTTCCATTACAAACAAATGAAAAAACCCAATCACGTGGATATTTCTCCCCCCAAACACTCATTAAAAAGCCATGAAACTCACCCTCTCCAGAAAGTTCTAGAAGGTGTCTCCCTAGAGCTTTTACAGCTGCCTTATATAGCCCATCAGCTTGTCAAAGCAGACTCAGGTGGGCTCTGAGTTAATTGATGCTTCTCCATATAAAGAGGAGTTCAAGCACCACCCCTAACTTGTGCTTCAGAAGGAAAAAAAAGGAGGAGAAGGAAGGTTTGGCCTGGTTTAAACTCACAAGGAAAAGAGGGTGAGACTCTTAGAAGTTAGATACTTCTGCATTTGAACTCAAAGAGATGGTGGTTTTTAGATCAAACCTGAGTTCAGAAATTTGTTCCCATTACATCTGCAAAGTAAGAACAGAGAACATGAGCAAACTCAAGTTATAGGGCAGTTCTGTAAGCGTGGAAGGACTTGGCAGAAATCCTCCAGAGTCACAATGTGATGCTTTATGGAGTGCAATCGTGTAAGGAAGGGTAGCAAAGAGCACATTTAGAAGCTGTGAGACTGGCTTAAGCAGAGAATTCAATGGGGCAGATAAATCCCAGTAACTGCTGAGCTGCAGGCTCTCTCATGTGGGGGTTTGTGCCACTGGAAACTGCAGCTGAAGCATATTTAATGCAGTGTGAAAGCAGGCTTGGCTCAGCTTCTTCAGACAGACATTTTCAGTGGGAACACTTCCTTGTGGCTTTTCCAGGCTTTTCTCGAGGGGGAGGCAGTTGGGGGAAGTTGCAACTTCAATCTCCAAGGAAAAAGGTTAAAGGGACACTGTGCAGCTTTGTAGTGTGCTCCTTTGCTCTAAGCCAGAGCTGCCCTTATTGCTCCTGGCAGATCCTAGGATACCATCAAAGGGTCCCTGGGATGGAGAGTTTGTCTTTCATGCTGCAGCCACTTGTAGAGCCCAATTCTCTTTCTGCTTTGTGTTGTTTTTTGCTGGCTTTTTTTTTTTTTTTCATTATATTAAACGTAAAACTTGCCCTACCCCCAATGGATATGAGCAGGTCATCTGCTTCCTCTCTTCTGTTCATCACCTTTTTGGTACAAGGGCAGATGCTGTCCCGGCACACACTGTCTTTGTGAGGTGCTCTTCTGGGGCTCTGATGCCAAAGAAATGAAGGAGAGGATGAGTTTAGCTCCTCCCTGTTGTCAAAGTTTGGGTTAGTAAGTGTAAACCTCACACAGATTTGCAGTCAGACAACAGGTATGTTGTCTAAAAGTTTGTTTTAATCTTCACATGCCAACCAAAAGAGATTTTTTTTTTGGGGGTGTTAGATGCTTCTCATCTGATGCTTTCCACAATCTTTCTATTGTTATAGAAGGCTCCTGTTCTCCAGGTACAGCTCCTTGTATATGATCTCAAGAGGTCCCTCTACTTCCCCTGTTTCTGCCCCTGCCCCAGTGACAGGTACAGTTATTTTGGCAAATAGGTTTATTGGTGCCTTGTACCCTGGGGAACCTCGATTTCCACCAGGATCCTGGGGAGAGAGGGACCTACACGAGAGTTAATGAGATCTAAACGTGCTGGGATTTATGGCAGCTTGAGGCAGTTTTGTCACTTCTGTGTAATACTGTTCGCTGAAGGATTTGGAAAAAATATTCTGGCATATCCCTGATGACTTATTTCAAAGGCTAAAATAATACCAAGTGCCAGTTTAGGGCAAAAAGTTGTATTTGTTTTTCCAATTAAGTTTTTTTTGTCTTCATTTAGATTTCAGCACAACCTCCGCGCTTTTTTGTCTTCAGAAGAGAACTTATAAAGCTTTTTTTCCCCCAAGTTTAGTTTTCCAAGTCACATATTGCTGGGAAAAAAAAAGGATTTAAATTCTGTTCCTATAAGAGTGGCCCTGGCAGGCTGCCTGTATGTTGATGAGCAGGTCTCAAATATTTGTGCTTTGGATTTGGTTCATTAAACTTCTCTAAGCAGAGATGCTTGTCTGAGCCCTTGAAGCTGGGAAAAAAAACAGATGGATGCATTTAAACAGTGGCAGTAGGGATGTTTTTGGACATTAATCTTTTTAGGTATTTCAATTTTTGGACACTCAGTTTGAGACTTGAGACTCTGATGCTAGAAATGGCTCACTTGAATAATGGAGGCAACCTAGTAGCTTTGGTTACTATTTGAAAGGTTGTTCTGCATCTGAAACCAATGTGGCTTTAATGATTTACCTGCTTATATGCCACTGGTGTAGCAGTCGTGAGCATTTGGAATGTGTCCCATTGCTTCAATAACATCCAGAGACTCTGCGTATGGAGATACCCACATATAGTGGGATGGATGGTTGGTTGGTGGGGAGGGAGGGATGGATGATGGATGGTTGGTTGGTGGGGAGGGATGGATGGATGGTTGGTGAGGATGGATGGTTGGGCTTTTGCTTGCTTCTTGGTAGAAAGTAACTTTTCCAAAACCAGTGTGAGTAGAATAAACACATTCTGGGTTCAATAACTTCAATAACTCCAGCTGGGTGTGACATTTTTAAGAGGACTGGGGGTTTATTTTTTAAATTTTTTTCTTTTTAATTATAGTCAGTGCTGCAAACTGCAGGTGGGAGTGAGCTGAAGCGACAGTGAAAAGACTGGATATGTGAGGAATGTTAGAGCCCTTCGACTGCCTCAGTGAATAATCCCTGCTTCCACCACAGGTATCTCATGTGGTCCTCTGCCAGTGGTACCCTGCAACTGGAGTTTGACTTCCTGCAGCTGCAAAGTTCTAGGTCTGGGTGGTGAACGAGTCAAAAGTAGGGACAAAGGCGGGGGGGGGCTGTGATGGAAGCAGCAGCAGACATGATGTTTGAAGGCTTGTTTGACACTCTTTCATCACACCTTTACTTTGGAGACAGGCTACTGAAAAGTTCCTATCTTCACAAAGATGATGAGGTTTCAAAGAGTTCATATTTATTTTACAGCAAGGGGTAAACATCCTCTGTCACCCCATCCTGATAATTGATGTTGGCTGTTTACTGGCCTGCAAGGTGAGGAGCTGGTGTCAGTCTATTTGCTGGAGTCCTTTGGTATTGAAGTAACTAAATTGCCACCTGAGACTCTTAAGACAGGACTGGATGTTCAGTCCAGTGCTTTTAGCCCTGTGTTGTGAGAAGGCCTATGGAGATAAGATAAACAAAACCAGGGTACTCGAAGCAAGTGCACTCAAAGCAATATCTTTCTATCTTTATTTCAGCTACTTTTCCAAACACCTGTGGATGGCTGAGGTGCAGCAGTCAAGCAGTTTGCCTAGCAAAAACTTTTTGTGTAACCTTCATACAGATGGCCTGGGATGCAAACAAGAGACTGGGGGAATGGTCAAAGAGGAACTGGGGAAAACAATGCTTCTTGCTGCTGCATGTACCTTTCTGCTGGTATTTCAATTTTTTTTTAGGAAGGAAAGAAATTATACCCCCTAAAATACCTCTGCTTGCAGTAAAGCACCTTTATGCTTTCCAGTTGCCTTCCCTGCTTTCCAGCAATGAGGGTGATACGTGATGGTAATTTTCAGACAGGAGCACAGCCTCAAATTCCTGCTTGGCAATGAGCACTCAAACTGGATCCTAAGGCAGAGCCCATCATTTTCCCTAAAATGGGAAGTGCCCATGTTCCCAGTCAGGTTGGATGTTCTTGTGTGAGAAGTATTGTTAGCAGTACAGAAGTCTAGCAAAGTTACAGCCTGCAGCTACAGCTCTACATAACACTATGTGCCTCTGAAAAAGCTTTGCCAGATCCATATAGAATCATAGACTGGTTTGGGTTGGAAGGGACCTTAAAGATCATCTAGTTCCAACCCCCCTGCCATGGGCAGTGACACCTCCCACGAGAAGATATGCTGTTATTGATCTAATTCTATCATGATGGTCTCGGAATGTAATATCCTGGTATTCTATGATTACATGAAATGGAACAAAACCATAACTTAGGGTAAATATACTGTGCAAAATATTGTTCTTAATGTTGGTGCATTCTTGCCTACCTGAGTGGTGAAGACCTGATGTAGGTGCTGGTGACTGTGGGTTCTTATTAGCATTAATATATAATATTTGCACACTGCAAAAATACCCAAGTATTGCTGTAGGATTAATGACATTCCTTAAGTAGCACCGAGATAACTTGTATCTGAAGATGATCCTTAGATATAATTAAAATCTCTTCCTAAAGCAGAGCAAAGGAGTTAAATTTTTGTTACCAACGTGGCAAACTCTTCAGGGGTGTTACTGGGGATCTATGCAGGGCTGCAGAACTGGGGCCTGATGCGTGTGTCTTCTCCAGGACACATAAGGGCTGAAGCCTTCTCAGCACTTGTGTAGCTTGCATCACCTTGGAACAGTCATCTCCATCCACACAGGTGTCCTTGGCATGGACAGACATCCCTGTCAGCAGGCCAGGAGGCCTGTAATCCTTCCACATGGAACTAGACGTATGCATTTCTAAGAGGGAAGACACTAATGTATTTACCAAAGCTTTGAACCTAAAGCTGATGGATGGCTACTCTATGGCTGGCTTGATTAAATGGCCATTGAAGATGATGTAAACATCAGACTCCTCACTGTAGATGGCATTTTCTCGCTCACGTTTGAACATCCTCACCCAGACCTCATCTCCTTCCTGCAGGTCCAGCATCAGGCTCTGGCTCTGCATGATGCTCCTATCGCTGGGCTGGGCGTAGAGGATGGCCACCTCTTTCTCATTCTTCATCAAGTGGAGGTAGGTCTCCTTGAAGTTCCAGGTGTGGACGTTGAGGCTGAAGTAGTAGATTCCTGCCACGTAGCAGAAGAACTTCCCCGAGAACATGTTGAAGTGCTTGTAGAGGTTCACAAACTCGGTGTCAAAAGTGACGTGCTGGAAGTAGTCTGAGCTATGAAGGGGTTTTCTCCGACCCACTGAGAAAGCAGCATAAAGCTGCTTGCAGGAATGGCCTTGTGGGCCAGGCTGACCTTTCTGTCCCTTCCGTCCGTTAAAACCACGTAGCCCTTTTTCTCCTTCCTTCCCAACTGCTCCAGGGTATCCTCTCTCTCCCATTTCACCCTTTTCACCTGCAAGCATAAAGGAAAACCTTGTCAAACACATGAAGCCCAAGCTGCAGATGCATCCTGCTGGAGAGAGCCAGCAAAGCAGCTCCTAAACCACTGTTTTCCCAGCACAGATACATGGAAGCACTGGTTAGACACCA
Source organism: Todiramphus chloris collaris (assembly GCA_025345505.1). Lineage (NCBI taxonomy): Eukaryota > Metazoa > Chordata > Aves > Coraciiformes > Alcedinidae > Todiramphus > Todiramphus chloris. The sequence goes on from JANVCC010000081.1 coordinate 1,410,545, forward strand.
ATACCTTCCTAACTCAGCGCCAGATGAAAGCTTGGCTCCACTGAGGTTGCGGTGCTAGTGTCCAATAGTGGAACTCCATGGCCTGACCAGGCTGGTTACACAAGTCCAATATTCATGAACCCAGCTCCTCTGTGCAGAGAAAAATTACTGGTTTTGCTGAGGTCTCATCCGAGCCTGGGAGAAGTGATTTGGTTTGGTCACTGGACTCCTGGTATGTCTCCTGTTTTACGTGCCTGATTTCTTGCTTGCCTGTCTTACTCAGACAAAACATCTTTGATGGCAAATGTCTTTCCTAGTTTCTAACCCTACCATTTAGGAATTCTGTGATAATATTTGCATCTCCTTTTTAGTGGGACCTAACTTGAGGTTTTAACTTGACCTAACCTTCCAGCAGTTCTGGGCTTTGAGGGGTTCTGGGCTTTGACAGCCTTTTGCCAGCTCTTCTCACATGCACATGACAGCCTGGGCCATGTCACCCCTTGAGCTTCTTTTGGGTAAGGTGGGTGACTTTCTTGGTGTAGGGAGGGAGCACAGCTTACAAAACGAGGCTGACCCGGTAAGATAAACGATGTTATCCCAGCAACCAGCTTTTACCCACCTTTGAGGATGGTGATATCTATAGTGGGCTGGACTTTGGGTACCGAATAGACGGGCTCGCCGCTCATCCTTGCGTATCGTGAGGAGATGATGGAGGTGGGCTGCTCTGAAGGGCCGCAGCATCGCACGCAGGAGAGACGCCGAGCCTCCTGCCGCGGCAAAGCCTTTTCCGGCGCCGCGCCGACGCTCGCTGTAGGCACCAAGAGCAGGAGAAACACGATGCTCCTCTCCATCCGAGCCAGCTGGACCGAGGGAAGGAAAGGGGGATGATGAACGTGGTGGGTCAAACCAGAGCTGCTGAGGGGCCATCTGCTAATGTCACCCCTGAGCTGCTGGGGTCAGAAGCTAAGGCTGAGATGCTCTGCTCGAGACACACTTGCTGCCTGGCTGCTTTGGAACAGCCCCTTGCAAAAAGTGGGGGGTAGAAAGCTAAAAGTGTTGGTTCATTGCATCACCAGCCTGAAAAATTCAGCATTGGATGAAGGAAATGAAACTTGATTTAAAGAATTTTATTTATAGATTTAAGACTCTTTTATTTTTATAGATTTAAGTCTCTCTTTTATATATATGTTTAAATATCATATATAAAATATATTTGAAGATATAAGATATTAAAATATATATACATTTAAATATCTATAAAAGATCGTTAAATACATATAAATTTAACTATATATTTAACTATCTTTTATATATTTATATATACTATGTAAAAATATATATTGTATGTAAAATAACACGTATTTTTATAATAAAATAAAATGTTTATTTGTATATAACTTTTTAGGGAAAACCTGGAGGGGGAAATGAAACTCAAAGAGATGAACAGGGCTTATCTCTTTAGACAATCGCTCATCCTCTTGCTGGCAACCTCTTTCTAAGGTGCCTTTGCCAAGAGGTTTGTGGCTTTGGCCATACCCGTGTGCTCTTCCTAGCAGAATTTCTGTGTGCACTTTCCAGTTTTGTTTTCCAGTGTGCAGAATGGAAAGACAAATAATAACAAACAGACCTAACTGGGATTTGCTCTGCAAAAATGCTAGGTTTGGGGTTTTTTTGAGATAATCTGTGACATTTTCATCTCCTACAGGCCAACTCCAAAGGGCCCAAATAGTGGATGGAATCAAGAGATGGTTCACATGGAGCAAAGGAGGTGAGTTTTCTCTGGTTCCTAGTTAGCTTCCTTCCTAGGGAGGGGTTGGAGCTGGGGACAGGCAACTGCCTCCTCCTAACATGCATAATTAGTGTCATTCTACTAATTGCAGTGGTGTTTCACACAAGACAGGTTTTGGACCAACACCTTTTTGGGTCTTATCCGAAATCCAGTTAATCAGATGGACTCTTGTTGACCTCAGGCTGGGAGCTGCTCTTCTTCTACCAGCTTTAATTCCCGGAATAGGTGGGGAAGGTAGTAAGTAGCCAGATGCCCTGCCTTTCAGAAATATCTCAATGACCACCTAGGTCCCATCTGCAGCTGGAGGTGGGAGGGCAGGGAACCTGCCTTGGAGCTCAACAACAGCTTCACTGGGCACAAAATTGACCAGTTTGGAATATATGAAAAGGGGGAAAAAAGTGTCAGTATGGACAAGGTAATTGGGTTGTACTGGCATTCTTGGGAGATGCTTTCTTCTGCTTCTTACCAAAAGAACTGTCATTCACACCTTTTATTACCCGGTGTAATCCAGCTTCCTGGAAACCTGAGGAATACTTATTAACAGCAACATAATACCTTTCCTTCTGACAGCAGTGGAAGCTCTTTCATCAGATCTGTTATAACTTGAAAAGATCTTTTCTATTCATAATTGTGCCTCATTCTAGGTACAACCCTGAGGAGGGATTATTACTCCTTTTATATTAGTGTTCAGGGCCTGAATTTCATTTTCGAGTCCTTTTTAATTTTTGTTCACTCCTTAAGCCATCTTTGTGCTGCTGACCATGAGCAGAAATGGGATGCAAGTCTAAATGGACATAAAACCAGCCCACACCTGTCCAGAAGAGCAAGTTTGTACCACAGGCAACATTTGGGGTCTACCTGATGTTCCTGGAGTCTCCTCTGCAGTGATTAAAGTTTGGGCATATACATACTGGTCTAAAGAAGACCCTGTGTTCACTTAGTCCTGGGCAATGGGGGCAAATATATCATCTTTAGGACTTAAAGCTATTTAGCCTTTCTCAGGAGTGTAGGTAGTCAATAGCCTGGGGATAAAGTATAGGGCATTTGATGACGTTTTCAGAACATTAAAACCAGAGGATATAATTGCTCATAATACCTTCATGAAGGAGAAAGAGCATTTATTAAGGGGGTGGTATTCATAATAGGTGAAAGGGAAAGGATTCATAAATGTGAAGAAATTACATTTTTATAGGTCATTATTCTCCCTAAGGGGAATGACTTTCCTATTTTTAGAAGTGACTTAAGGGGGGGGGGGGAAGTCTGGGTGAAAAAATCATTATTCAGGTTGTGCACATTTCATATTATGCTAATCCAAGCACCCATTGAAGAAATTGTGGCCACTTGCATGATTCATGAAGAGCAATTACTGAAGTTATTAGCTAGAAACTGCATTTGGAAAAAAAAAATAACGAAGCAAAGGATGAAACAATCCAGTCAGTTCAGGTAATCTTAGAGCTGACACCCCCACAACACATTTTCCTTCCAAAGTTAGTGAAGGTAGTTCACTAATGGGGCAGAAACATGCATTTGGTAGGGATATTTGTGGTTAGGTGAGACCTTAATGATGTAGGTAAATAAACAGAGGTTTCAGAGCTGCAGTCTGCTCGTAACAGACAAAAAAAAGGACAGGAGAAATAATTGGAAAGAGGTGGTGGGGAAGGAGTCCAAGAGGACTGCAAGAAAAGAATGATGAATTTAGTAATGTGGGATTATGTTTGAAAGACATCCAGCATGAAACCAGAAAACCTCAAACCAGAGAAATCAAGTGTGCAAAAGGAAAGGAAACAAACCTGGTGAGGGTTTCCTTGGAACAAGGTCATATCAGTCTGGAGGTGAGAATGATTTGAGCCAAATTTCAGAGGAGAAGCAAATATAGGTCTTGTGGTGGTAGTGGTGAAGTCAAATCTGATGCCTTAAATAAAAAAGATACAAAAAGTGTGAAGCTCATAATTCAAGATCTCTGAGGTAAGCCAAGAGGTTGCTTTCAGCTAATTTCAAGATGAATTACTTGCTCTTCCCATGATGCTTCCAAGCTTCCCCACTCCAAAGGCACAAAGCACAGCCCCCAGCCTGGGCGAGTGGAGCCAGGATGAAACCCTGTGAACCTGATGTGAATTTAAGCCGATGCTAAGGAAGAAATTCATAGAATCATAGAATACCAGGCTGGAAGGGACCTCAAGGGTCATCCAGTTCAACCTTTTAAGATAAACTGTATATATATATGTAGTGTAAATGAGATTTTGCATGTGCTAAATGGACAGATCTACCTGTTGGGCAATATTTTGGCAAACGCAACGAAGATTTGCGAGTGATGAAATGAGACATCTGAAGCTGATGTGAATTTTGGTGAATTCTGGCGATGAGGATGGCTGGTGGTTGTGCTGGTGGTAACGTTGCCATAGATGTTATTGTTGGGGATCTGTCTGAAGCTAATGGCAAGGTTTCTTTGGCCGAAGCCACCCGTTAGCTAAGGTTTAAAATGACTGTTTGCTTTTTCTGCCCCTTTTTCTTCCCTTCTGAATGTCTGAGTAGAAGGACAAGGTGAATGTCTTACCAAAAGGGATTGTTTGTTCAGGTGTTTCTGCCTGGCCTGAAACAAGAAGAAAAAGCAAGTGAAAAAAACCAGTCTCCTTGCATGAAAGTGAAACACTCCTGTTGTTTGGTCCCTTTTGGAAGGGTGTGTCTGTCTTTCCAACCAGAGCTGGCAACACAAGCCCTTTACCAGCTGCTGCCTCGCAGTGCTGGTGAGGATGCAATGCCCAAACCAGGGACACTGCTCTCTGCCATGCTCAATCCAAGGCAGAACAGATGATCAAATACTGCCTGTCTGCTCTGCACTGGCCTTGGAAGGACCCTGACTTAAATATAGTCCATCAAGCTTTTTATTTATGCATTTTTTTTTACCTGCTACAAATAACTTGCATCAAAAGTGGTGGTTTTCTAGCAACACCTTGATATACCCCGTGTCTGCCAGCAAGAAAAACCCTAATTCCTCCCACACAGGACTTTAGAGATGCCACAAACCTTTGTTAGGGTAAGGTAGAAAGCATTAGTTCCAGTTCAGGGAGTTAACTGATGTGATTCTTCTTGTGCACAACTTCTTATTTAAATCTATTTTCTTGACACTATTTAAGCTGGAGAGAGCACCTTGATTGATTTTCTTTTTTTTTTTTTCTTTTGTGTTCATGATTGAGTTTAATCTTCCAGCTCAAGGTAGACAGCTTATGGGTGAGACACATTTGCACACGCAAAGCTTTTTAATCATTCTGTGTACCTGCAGAATTTTAATGCTTTGACATAAAGTAACACATCTGGGTGATATAAATAAGAAATCCCTGTAATATCTGGGAGAAAAAAAAAAAAAGCTTTCCTTTGCACACAGAGGAAATAAAGGCAGAAGGCAAAGCAAGTTAGTCTGGAGGCTGGACCAGAAGGGTTTTCCTATGGAAGGCAATGTGGAGTTTGCTACCTGAACCTTAATCTTAGCCAAACCTTGTCTGGTCCATTAGCACTGCCAGCAGCCCCTTATGGATTCTATAGGTCAAGTCAAAGGTGCAGATCTACTTCAATCTACCCCAGCCTGTGTTTTCACTGGATGTAGTGGAAGTGCATCCTTACCTTGCAGGGATGCTCGAAGGATTCATCCCACTAATAACGGTGCTGAGCTCACACGCTGCGATATTCAGAGTTCACGAGGCAGAAACTGCTCTTGGACCTCTGAGCAGCGTGTTAAATTCCTGCTAACGTTTTTCTTCCTGTTATTCTTCGGGCTTTGCTTGGGAAAAGCCATCTCTGACTTTGCTTTAAATTCACAGGACAGGGCCAGCCGCTGCCCGTTTTAATTAGTGACAAATCGTGACTGAGAACCCAAGGGGGCAGTTAAGACTAAAACCTTCCTCGCACCACAGAGATGGAAAACACATGGATGCGTCAGCTGTGGACCTCGGCAGTGTTCCAGGGATAGAAAATATTCCGATCCTGCTCTTTTTTACCTTTTTTGTCTTCTTTTAAGCCTCGACCTCCTCCCCACTCCAGAGCTCCTTGCATCGCCTGCAGCCAGAAATGAAGCATCATTAGGGTTGGGTGTGTCTGGACACTGGTCTTCCTCTTGGAAATGATTTGTTCAGGATTTTCTTTTTTTTTTAATGTAAAATTTCTTCTTCCCCAGCTTAGTGTAGAAAAGCCTAAAACACTAAAGGAGCTTGTGCATTTTCCAAGGTAAAGCTGGGACAGCTCACGGGGTTCCTCTGCCCGCAGTGCCAAGCTGAGCGTGGGGCATCTCCTCTCCGACGCGATGCCGCAGGGATGCTTTGCTCGAGCTGAGCATCAGGAGCCCATCCTGCAGCCATGAAGTGATTCGAGGGCTCTCAAACAAGAATATTTGGCTCCTGAATAGCAGCGTGATTTAAAACTTTCCGCTGTCTGTGGTGGTTTGTAGATGGTTAACGCCCTCTGGTCCGCACTGTTTATTCAACACTCTGGGGTGATGCAGAAGAAGGGCTGGGGGTGTTGCTAGAGGCAGCAGAGATGGTTCAAGCCCTGCCAGTTGTGAGCAGGACAGGAATGGAGGCAAAGCCAACATCTGGCTATGGAGTGGTGCAAGGGGTGTTAGCTGCACCCCTATTTGTAATGGTCTGGGTGAATTGTCTGGTTTGGTTTTTTACTTTCTGGTGCTTTTTTTAGTGTGTGCCTATTTCCAGTGTGAGTGAATTCCCCCAATTCCTCTCTCTGTCTGAGAGGAGCTTTGGGACATCTTCAACCACACTTGTAGATGTTGCTGAGCAGCAGCAGCTCATGCGGTCACCACTTGCTTTCTGCAGCTGTGATTTCACCTGGATCAGGCTGGGAAGAGGCAAGGACCCCCAGCAAGCATCCCTTCCTGTTACTGGCACTCGCTTAGGCCTGGGGCATCGTATGGATCTAATACAGTCCCTTGCAAGCACTGAGAGGCTGTGCAGGTATGAAAATGGTCCTGGGTACCTGCAACTTTGTATGGTACAACCTTTCCTGGGCTGAGACGGGCTGTTAGCATACTTATCTCAGCACAGACACGGAGCAGAAGGATGTTTGCTGGTTCCTAAGCAAACAACTCTTCCCTCTTTCCTTCTCCTCATCCCTGCCTGAACTTCTGATGCCAGAAACATGCCTTCACTGTCCTGGAAATGGCCCTGCTCTGGGCTGGGCGGCTCCTTGAAAGTGGTCCCATCTCCATAGCAAGCCCAGACAGTGATTCAGCTTGGTGCTGCCGAGGCACGGGGCAAGTTACAGTAAGTCACTCCCAGGGAAGCTTCTCCAATAGTGCAGATCACCCAGACGAAGTGGACGGCACCCAACTCTCCTTCACCCTTCCCAGGGGAAAAGGCAGCTTTGCCATAACTTGCCACCGCTGACTCAGTCACCCTGGGACACTCGGCTTTCTTTGTGCTGATATAAAGCAGGCAGAGGTGTCCCTGCAGCGGGTCCCAGGTGCTGTCCTGGCAGGGTAGGTGGGTGCACTAGGAGGTGGGTGCTGGCAGCAGCAGGACCATCCTGTCACCGCTGCAAATGCAGGCTCAGGAATGAGAAGCGCACTTGAAACAGCTGCAGTTCCCTGCAGAGCCTGGAGAAGCAGAATCCCCTGAAAGTTTCCATCTCAGAGGAGGATGCCAGGAAAAGTCTCCTTCCTGCCCTGGGCTCCAGCAGTGGTGAGGGACCCTGCATCACATCAGGCACCATCCCCATCCTACCGCTCAGCCACAGCTAGGGGCAAAGTCAGACTAGAGGAAAGCATCACCCTTGGAGTGCTACGGGGCGGGGGGTTAATGGAAGGAGGAGTGTTAGTAGGAACAAATTAAAGCCAGCTCAGCAAAAACCTGGCCTTACACTTACTTTGCCTGCTGCAGCAAAGCAGAAGCAGTGAGACGAAGCAGCTCAGGCAGAGACCACCTCTTTTTATGACTCACCCAAGCAACCTGCTTCTGCGAGGTGGGAACACTTTGCTCCCTATTGCAATAATACTTTTTTCTTTTACTTTTAATCCCCCCAGCTTTTTCAGATCCATTTAACTTACCTTGTGACTCAGAACCTCTGTCTCTTACTTCCCTTGTTGTTGCTTAGCAGGATGCAGAATACGAAAGCTGCTCTTCACTCAGGTTTTTTAGTCCTCGGTGGTGGCTGCAGCTTCCTAGCTGGAGTCCAAATGAAACACTGAAAGTCAGTCTGGCTCCTTATGAAACTCAGCAGCTAAGTTGTTTGCAAAAGCGGGGTGGTTTTTTTTTTTTTTCCTTGTCTCTTTGCTTGCATCAACTTGTGCTGGGTTCCTGTGCTTTTTTGTCCTTGGTATAGCTTCCTTAGGACTTGCAGCCAGTCCGGTGGGTTGCACGATGCCTCTCACAGGGGTGGAAATGGAAACCAAAAAAAAAAAAACTGTGAAAAAAAAATAAAAAAATATATAAAAAAAAAATCCAAAACAAAGTATCAAAAAAAACCACAGACCCAAAACCACATCCAGGGTTCCAGCCAAGAGAGAAAGTGATGAGATCACATGGAAATAATTTTTCTTTGGGAGATTTCAGTATCTTTTGAAGCAGGAGAAAGGATAAAAAAAAAAAAAACCCTACCAAACAACCCAGAATATGAGCCCTGGCTTTTGTGCATGAGCTGTAGAGGTGCTAAAAGCATCTTGAAGGGGTGCAGCCCTGGGAACTGCCCCTGCAGTGGTACTGGGGGAAGGTGGAGGTGTGTGCTCTTTGCTTTTAGTGCCCACACTTTCTTAGCTGAAATTGCAAACTGGGTCATTTCCAGTTCTTGAAAGCAAACCCACACTGGTGGCTTTATTTAAAACCAGGTTTGGGCTTGCAATTTTTTGTTTGGTTGGGTGATTTTTTTTTTTTTCCCTTCTTTCTTTTTTCTTTTTCTGTTTTGCAACTGCCTCCATGGAGAAGAGATGGGTACCTGATACAGTGCAAGCTCCAGCATCATTCCTGCACTGAGACTGAAAAGAAAAAGCAATGGTTTTGATTGTCCTGGGAACAAAATTCAAGAAGAACCAAAACCTTTAGGTAGGTGCAGCTGGGAGAACCCAAATTGTTTGTGGATCACTTATATTGGGAATATCTTTATACTGGTGGTGTTAATTAAAACTAGCAGGTGATTAAAACTGATTTCAGCAGAACCTTCTTTTTTTTTTTTTTTAATTAAAAAAATCTGCACCCAGCATGATGAGGAGGGGGAATAGGGGCTGTTGGGGAGCAAGGACCACCCCTGGGTTATAGGGGGAGGGAAAATTTCCATGTGCTGATGATGATGTGCTGGGAGGCTCCGTTAGCAAGGACCAGTGAGGCAAAATACAGAGGTTTGCTGCTGTCCTGGCACGAACCCGAGCAGCATCCAGCTCTCCATGAGTCACCCTCCAGTGCTGGCTTCCTCCAGTGTTGGTTTCCTCCAGCCCAGCCTTCCTCGAGCCCCCTTATGCCCATCCTGGTCCCCATCTCCTCCCGCCACACCAGTGGTCCCCAGCCCAGCATGGGCAGAGAGGAGCAGACTGTGCTGGGCAGAATCCAGCTGGGAATGGGCATATGGAGCAGTAAGGGGGTAAATGTGGCTGCAGCCTTTTCAAAGCTGCCAGGAAAAAAAAAACCAAACCACCTTACTCATCCTTTTGGAGGGACCTCAGAGAGGCTCTGAGAAAATAAATGAGTTTGCCTTACAAATGCCAAGCAAAAGCCTTTCCTGGCATCGTCTCTGTTCTGGATTAAACACCAAATTTGTGTAATTTTTTTCCTCATCCATCATGTTTCCCAGATACCCTTTTGTGGAAGGGAGAGATTTCTCCTTGTCCTGCACTGGAGCCTCTGAAGCTGCCCTGCCGTGGTTGCTGCATTCATTTTCTTGGTCGCACAAATGACCTGAACTCCAGAAGCAAGTCTTCTGCATTAACACATTTGGGTGACAGCCTCCAGGGCCACCACGTGTGTGATATCCATGCCTTTTCAGGACTTAGGTCTATTTGCCTCCCAGAAGCAGATCACTGTGCACACTTCTGAGAGTTTCTGTCCTTCCTTCCTTTCCCATCCAGCAAATATTTATGATCAGAACACAATTAATAAATTGTATCTCTGAGGCAACGGAGCTGCTTTGCATCAAGCACATCCTTGCAAGAAGAACCAACGCAAAACAAAGCACAAAGCCAACCGCTGAAGCACGTGAAGCAGAGGGATGCTGCACTGGAGATTGAAGTTTGGTTCCTGGATTTTCTGCTGATGCTGTGGGGTTTTGGGAAAGCTCCCTTTCACCCTCCTGGGGATGGCATGTCTCGTCTCCTATTCTTCATCACTTAATTTTAGGCTAGGGCAAAAATATGTACAATGGGAGAGTGCAACTCAGCAGAGCTCCTGTTTTCACAGAGGCCACCACCGAGAGCTTTCTTGCAGGGCTATAAAAATAGTTTATAGATGTAACTCAGTGGAAAGAGGGTGCGGGGCTCTGAAAATGATCTTTGCTGGTCAAAACCTGTCTAAAACTGGTCTAACATGAGAGATTTTAATTCTGAAACTTAGCATAGTAGAAAAATGTTATGGCAACCAGTGCCTGGCATCAGAGCTGGTGTCTCCAGATTAAACAGGATTTCTGCCTCTTAAAACAACAGCCTCCTTTTCTGAAATAATGATCACATTCAAGGAAGAAGGATATTTCTATTTACACAGTTGATTTAGAAAGCTTGGCTTTCGTCCAAAAAGGGAGTAAGCAAGGAGGGGGGGGGTTAATTAAAAAATCAGTTCTGGAGCCTGCAGCAAATTAATAAGAAACTCCGTGTGCGATGGAGCGGCGAGTTCAGGGCGTGCTGAGCCCGTCTGCAGCCACTGCAGTGGGAGAGGAAACAACACCCAGCTAGAAAAGGGACACCTTTCTTTCTAATTAGGTGGCACCTTCTGGGTCTCTACAACTCCCTGGCAGGAGGTTGGAGCCAGGTGGGGTTGGGTTCTGCTCCCAAGGAACCAGCGACAGGATGAGAGGAACCGGCCTCAAGTTTCCCCAGGGGAGGTTTAGGTTGGAGCTGAGGAACAATTTCTTCCTCTCAAAGGTTGTCCAGGGCTGTCCCAGGCTGCCCAGGGCAGGGATGGAGTCTCCATGATCCCTGGAGGGGTTTCCAAGCCGTGGAGCTATGGAGCTGAGGGACGGGGGTCAGTGGTGCCCTGGCAGTGCTGGCTTCATGGTTGGACTTGATCTTAAAGTTCTCTTCCAACCCAAACGATTCCCTGATTCTATGATTGGTTAATTGCTGAAGTGCCCAGGCTTTTAGGAGGGTTCTGGCTGCGTGCTGCAGGAAGAGGAGCACGTATGGCTGGGAAGGGACACCCAGAAACCCACGCAGGCTCCAGGTAGCCACCACTAGTGACCCTGTGCTGAACTGGGGCTGTGGTCAGCTGGGATGTGCTGGGATGCAGGAGCTTCCTTGCTCTGCAAACACATTTCCCTGCGTGGTCAGGCCCCGGTCCCAGCCCCACGTGCATTAAGAGGTGCTGAAAAGACCTCAGCTGGTGTCCACAGGCACGTTCAACCTGTTTCCTTTTAAATGAAGGCATATCTTCTAATGTTTCTTTCTTTTTTTTTTAAGCTTTTGAGCACACTATATATAATGGCTGAAGTTATTTGAGCTGTAACCAGCTCTTTAAACCAAAAGAAAGCATGTTTTAGATGGATTTTTCCACTGCGCTGAGCTCGGTGCGAGTGATGTGTGCTTGCTCTCGCCTCTGGGGCTCTGTGCCATGACAACATCTGCAACACGTGGCAGGGACACACACACACACATGATTCCTATGGAAACATGAAATATCAAACTAACTTTCCTCCCAGCTGGGGGGTTGTTTTGGACAAGAACAGCCCCCCCACACACCCCTTGGCATTCCCAAAATGCAGCCAGACCTCGGTGGGGCTCAGATGAGAGCCTGGGTGATGACCCAGGGGGTCCCTGCACACCAGAACCACTCCAGAATGAAGTGGAAAAAGTGAGGAGCAGCTCCCTGTGCACTACTGGGGCCAACAGGCAGCCCAGGAAGGGTTTTCAAAGCCTCGGATATAGAACTCCCCACCCAAGAATGTAATTTAACTCCATAAAGTGGGTTTTCTAAGCCTCAAATATAGAAATCCTCACCTGAGAATGTAATTTAATGTCCTAAAGTGTCTATATATATATATATAGTTGTGTGTGAGTGTGGTGCTTTCAAGTGGCCAATTGCACAAAATCAAAGCTAATTACGGGCTAATTGGGATGTAAGGAGCAGCCTGTGAATGCTAATTGGGAACTGCTTAAGAACAATTTCCTAAATAGCTCTGATTTCACAACACAGTGAGAAAACATTTCGGGCTAAAGGCTGGTTCTGAGGGGGACTGAAAGCTTTCTGGATGAGAAGAAATGCAGCATGTAAGAGGTAAGGAGGAGAAGGGGGTGGCTTTCTTCAGGCTGCTGGAGCCTTCCAGGGCTGCTCACGCTGAGTAATATCTGCTAAGGGGAAAAGAGACAACCTGGATGAATATAGGTTAATTAGCTTTACTGTGAACCTGTCAAAGGAACCGAATTGCTGATGATCTCTAATGAAGATGGGTATGATCTAGTGAAGTTCTCTAATTGAATGGAGGGTAACGTGGCCGATGTCAATCAGCCAGGACTCGTAGGAAATGGATCTCCAAGACCTTCTGTTATACACCACAAGTCTGTTTGACTCAGGTACACAGACTTGGGCAAAACACTGGTCAAAACCTTTTAATTAAGAACTGAAAGTGATAGTAATTCTGGCACAGAGAGATGGGTGAGCCTGTTGGCATCACTGTGCTGGGGAGGGATGATCTCTCCTGCCACCCAGGGTAATGGGGCATGATGCCATGAGGTCTGATTACCACAAATCGGGTCAGCTTTGCCAGGAATCTGCTGAATAACCAAGTGGTACTCTTAAAATTGGCTGTAATTGCACTAAGCAGCAACCTTGATGTCTCTTGAAACCTCATCGGCAAGCTGTCAAGATTTGGACATTTAAAGCCCTCTCCTGAAGGGTACATTTGGAAATCTGGAAAGATTTGAACCATGGTTTTGAGTTAAGCCTCTGTTAAATGGAAATGGGAGTTCACAGTGGTTGTAAGTAACATATCCATCACCTTGGGTCTACCTTCCTTTTGCATAAAAAGCAGCTTTGTTGTGCTAAATAAGCTCTTAGGCAGGTCATAGAGCATGAATTCACTTCAGACCCTGGGGGTTTAGTGAGAAGGGACACAAAAAGCTCACAAAGCTCAAATTCCCTTCCCCAGTGTCATGTCTACACATCTTTTAGATACCCACAGGGATGGTGACTCCACCACTTCCCTGGGCAGCCTGTACCAGGGCTTGACAACCCTTTTGGGGAAGACAATTTTTTTCCTCAAGTCCAATTGTGACAGCATGGCCCATATCAGATGGGTTGGCTTGTCCCATCCAGGATCTATGCCTGCATGGTTTCCCTTGCTGGGAGAGCTTCTGAACCAATCATCCCATTATCCACATTTCAGATGCAATTACAGAAACTGGATGAGCAAATGAAGTGTGCAGTTTAGAGATGTTATTTAAAAACTCAATCCAGTGATAGACCCAAATCAAAACAGCTACTTCCTTGGCATGGCACCAGCATCCAGTTCCCAGGATAGGTTCATCACACTGATCAGATCTGTACAGAAACCAAAATGAGCCGAGAAGGAAAATATTTCTCTTTGTTGTTTTGTTTCCAGGACAAAAGAGAGTGTTGATTTTTTTTCACTTGCATTCCCTTTCCAGTTTTCAGCTCACTTGTAATTACATGGTGCTGAGCAAATAGATGATGCTCTACCTTTCTGCAAATGACTTGGAAGTTTTCGTTAATCCCTTGGTAGGGTTCACCTGGTATGTCATTCATCACACTGCTGCTCTGCATTCCAGCAACTGGGCTCCTTTAATTTCCTAGGCTGAATGAAATCGCTTTGCCATGCCTGCTTATACAGAAGTAATGATGGGTAGAGCCACGCAGCACATAATAATTGCTGTTTTCCAGCGAGAGATGCAAGCATATTATCAGAATAATCTTAAAAAAGTTAAAACTCATGAAAGTGAGGCAGGCTGTGAGCAACAGAGTAAATGATGTAGGGTGGTTTTCTTCCCAGATTGTTTTGGGTGTTTTCTTTTTTTCCCTAACTTTCTAGTTTTCAGCTTTAAAATAGTATTTGGTGGCTGAATCACTGGGCTGTGGGAAACCACAGTCCCCCTCCTCATGCTTGGCAAGAGCAGCTGCAAGTCCTGTCTTTCCCCATGGGCAAAATGTCCCTACATCTACCTCCCCAGGAGCTGTTTCAGCATGTTCTAGGCTTGAGCCTCTAACACTCTCATCCCCTCATAAAAATGTCAGTCTGAAACCCACCTCGCACCAAAGACTTGTTTGTTGGGCAAGAAAAATGAAAACAGCTTGCAACAATTTTTCTCCGAGGAGATAAATGCAAGGGATGGGTCCAGACAAGCCCTTTTCATCTGAGGACACATTGCCTCAGCTCAACTCCATCAATTCCATCCATGCCTTGACATCTGCCAGTCACCCCAGCGCGATCAATAGGCTGACATCCAGGTCACGCTCCCAGAACTTTCCCAGGCACAAAGGAGCTCAGGCTGCCTTTGCCTGGAGGGTTTCACCCCCCAGCCCACCTCTCCCTCCCCTTCCCACCCCTCCTCAGCATGGGTAGCTCAGGCTGCTGAGCTCAGGCAGCGTTTCTGCTCTTGGATGGCTCACGACCCCTCAGATGATCTCTTATTAAACACTCCCTGGCTATTGCTGCTCAGGCTTCACACTTCTCCCCTGTGCCCTGGCTGAAGCCATTGTGGATTTTTGATTCCCTGGTGGCAGTTGCAGAAGCAACGTGGAAGAGTTGGCTGAGATATCCATGTACTAAATCTATCCTCACCGTTGCTCTGAGAATTATTCTTCATTTCTTAAATTGAGGCCGTTTTATGAAGACATAGATTTGTGCTCTTAACATTTAAAGATTACCCAGGCGGAGAGTTTTCCAAGAGCAAAGTGTGAGCAAAAATCACTCATCTGTGTGAGGGAATCAGAAACAAGACAGTTGGATAATGAAATAAGAAATTACAGAGCGTGCTTTATGAACAGATTCAATGCCAAATCTTTTGCTGCCCTCATGTTACTCCTGAGTTGCCACAAACCCCAGGAAGAAAGTCTTTGCTTTTAAGAACTTGTAGTTGAAGGAAACTGAGAGAATAAAATCTTCAGGCAAGGCAGGGGCAGGGATGGGCACAGAAAGCTCAGGCCAGCCTGGGCAGAGCATGAGATGGCCCCTGCACAAGCTGTGCTCAGGTCCAAGGCTGCTTTCCCACCACGAGATACGCTGCTGGCTCACATCAAATGCTGAGTAAAGCACACAGACTTGAACCTCTCTCCCTGGCATTTAGTTTAGTGCTTTCCATCTTTCTTACCTGCCAAGGTATGAGCACTCACGTAGACAACTCGCACAGCTCTGGTGCCACATCATTCACTGAGCCGTGAACGTATCCGACAGGCATCCACATGCCCGTGGCAGCAGGGAGTGGTGAATTCCACCAGTCTGGGATAATTTTGGAGACTGTTTCTTTTCTTTTTTTCATATTGATTTGGGTCTCCTTTTTAAGCAGATGCAACATTGTTGGTAGTATCTTCCTGGATGGGAAGAGGTCTCTGAGCAGTCTGCTCAGGTGGACCAAGCATCAGGAGCAACCACATGGATCTTTCTTCCATGCTGGCTGAGGAGCTCAGCTCAGTACCCTGTACCCACAGCTTGCAGCAGGCAAGAACATCATTTTTCTTCGTGCATCTGGAGAAAAAGAGGAGGAAGGGCACATTGATCTCTGGGAGCACTTGGCATTGACATATACCACGAGTATTTTTAGCATCCAAGCGCGCTTTTTCTTGGCCGCTTTATGACACCTGAGACCACTCCTCCACCATCAGTGCGAGGGTAATCGTTTTATGACAGCAGAGGGGAGGCATGGAAAGGTTAAATGATTTCTCCCTGTCCGCACAGTAGGACAGCAGCAGAACTGGGAATAAATCTCAGCATCTCACCTCCCCAGTGCAGCCTCGGAGGCTGTCAGCAGACCAGCGATGGTTCGAGGACTGCCTGATACTTCTCCAGCAGGTTTGATGGAGATGGCTTTGTAAGGAAGGCAGGTGATGAATCACATCCATGACAGCAGCATTCCCAGTGTCCTTCCCAGCTCGGGCCAGTGCAGCTCCCATCCATCATCAAACGCATTATACCTCCAAAAAAGGCTGCAGTACAGGAACTTCTAGGCACAGCAGCAGCAATTTCAGAGCAGTCCAAGGGTGGAGGTGACAGAGCACCAGAAACATTTCAAAGTGAAGGTGAGAAATGCACATGTTCACCATCTGAACCTCATATTCATTGCAGACCAGAAGCTGCAGCCCTTTCTTGAGTCTCACTCACGCAGTACTTCAAGTCTCCAATGTACAGAAGTCCTGAGGTCACATTCACCTGAATCGGTGCCATCGGTTGTCGTATCTTTGGGGCTTGATGCAACTCTGTGGGTCAGTGTTCGGGATGGGCACAGGGCTCTGGCATCTCCCAGTGCCATGGTGTAGTGCTGCCCAAGCTCTTCACAGCCTTCACTGCATTTACCTCCGTGAAATTTCACTCCCACAGGGTGGGATTCCTTGCAGAATCCATCGAGTTTTTGGCAGAGAAAGGCACTGGGCTGGAGCTCTTGTTCCCACTGGCTTCTGAGGGCATCTGTTAGTAGCTGGAAAACAGACAAGAAACAAAGCAAAGAGTTTTAAATTGGACATCTTGATATTGAGGAAATGGCCTTTGATGGGAATCCAGCCCGGTGAAATGTTTTTTGGGAGTGGCAATGATTTCCACTCAGGATCTCTCAGGTTAATGACTGCCAGGCTGGTTTGAATGGAGTCAGCATGTCCACTGAGGCTTGCTTTTGTTTTCTCCTTGGCAGCAGCATAAAAGCAAAGCTGCTGGTGATGCTCACCAATGTTATTGCAGCAGAAGACACCCTATGGACCACCCATATATTTTTAAACCCTCTTCTGGCACAATCGCCACGGCTGAAATGAGCAATTGTGGTGAGATACTCCTGTGCTGAGCCCACCTTTCCTTCTTAAATAAAAATCATGTCTCTCTGCTTGACATTTCACTGTTGGCCAGGGATCAGATACACGGGATGAAGACAAAGCTGTCCATTTGCATGACCAGGAAGCAAAGCCTATGACTGATCTTAGAGATGCTCATCATTAGGCTGGATTCCTGTGTCCAGGTGGCAAGTGCTGATAATGGAAGCAGAAAGAGAAGAAAGTGTCTGCCAGGGGCATAATGTGGAGCACAGATTGAACCAGAGCAGATCTGCCTGGCCGTGAGCAGCAGTTGCCAGCAGACAGATGTTTGTCTGGTCTTAAGTTACATGGTCTGCATGCCTGGAAAAGATGCTGTCTTATAAATAGCAGCGCTTCGGTCCCCGGTGGCTTTGCATATTCAGGTCCCTCCGTAAGGTGTATGGGTGTTAGACAAAACTGGCTGGAGCTGGGCCAGGGGTAGGAAGCTCTCCTCCCCTCTGTCCTGGCCCCAGAGATGCTGCAGCCGGGCTCAGCACTAACAGGGGCTGTTTGCCACCTACAGTGGGCTCCTTATGAGCTGCTCCTGGATTCAGACCTCGAGGTGTCCTGCCTGTGCTTCTCTCTGTGAGTGGCCATTTCTGCATATTGTCCAGGCAGAAAAACAAACGTCATCTAACATTTCGGGGAGAAAGAGGGGGACAGCCAGTGCAACTCACCCATGGGATAACCTGAAACATCCTGTGCTACAATCTAATGTGATGGAAAGCTACAATTAACTGTAATTAAGGCAGGCTCATTGCCTCAGCGAGAGCAGAGCTGCTGTCAGTAAAAGGATAAACCCCAGAAGTTATTACAAAACATATTTCATAAATTTTTGTCTTGGTCAGTGAGCGTCACCAGGCTTCCTGGAAAGAGATATAAGACCCCCTTTTCATATCCTTTGTGAAACCAATCTCTTTGCAAGCCATTTCATGTGCAGACGAGACACATAACGGGCACTTTGCCTTAGGACGAGCACCCACTTTGCTCCTCTGTGGTGGAATAACAGCTGGGGCTGCTCTGCTCTCTTTTCGGTGCCATTGCGAGCAAAGCAACTCATAGAATCATAGACTCATTCAGGTTGGAAAAGACCCTGGGGATCATCGAGTCCAACCATTAACCCTGCTCTACAAAGTTCACCCCTAAACCATGTCCTCCAGCACCACATCTAAACCACCCTTGAACACAGTCAGGGATGGTGGGTGACTCAACCCCCTGCCTGGGCACCCTATTCCAGTGTCTGACTACTCTTTGTGTGAAAAATTTTTCCCTACTGTCAAGTCTAAACCTCCCCATTACAGCTTGAATCCCTTCCCTCTTGTTCTATCCCTAATTACCCAGGAGGAGAGACCAGCACCAACCTCATGACTCGCTCTCCTCCGCGACTCACTGTATTCAACGAGCAGAGATGCTCTGCTCCTGCACTTGAATGGAATTTCTGAGTAGCCCTAGAGAATCCAGAACCTTTCCTATTTAGTGCAGCCAGTTCCTTGCCAATGCCAGGACTGGATTTTATTAGAGCTGTGTTGAGCTGGATACTGAGGCGAGACTTGGGCTGTTCTGGGTTGTGTTATTAACTGAAAGAAATCTCTGTTACAGAGGATGGATTCACATCTGCAGGTATCTCAGATCTTTCCTTGAAATCAATCATCTTCAGGGATTAATACAGCTCTTGTTATGAGAGTGTCAAAGCCTCTGACAATCCTGTTGCATCTGCACACTCCTGGGCTTGGCCAGGAGCTGGATTCCCCCATGCAGGAAATCCCACCCCGTCGGCTTATTTTGAAGCAGTAATGAATTAAACATAAAGAAATGTGATCCGATGCAATCCTTCCTGTGAGGTTCAAACTTCAAAAAATCATAGGATCACAGAATCCCAGGCTGGTTTGGGTGGGAAGGGACCTTTCAAGCTCATCTGGTCCAACCCCCCTGCAGGGAGCAGGGCCATCTGCAGCTAGAGCAGGGTGCTCAGAGCCCCGGGCAACCTCCCCTGCAATGGTCCCAGGGATAAACATTGGTGCATAGAACAAAACCATTTCCTTTCAGAATAATTATAAATGGATCCATTCCCTCCTGGGAGGATCAGAAGAAGACATTTTGACATGGAGTGACTTTCTCATTTCGTTCACGGAGCAATGCCAGGACTTGGGGAAAGGGTCCCAGGTACTGGGTAGCACAAGGAGCTCAGTGGTGACCAAGACATTTGGCTCCATACGGGTAAAACACCCACCTCCCATCTGCAGAGAGATGTGAAGAGCAGAGGGATAACAAGATGAGACCCAAGAACTGCACGTCCTTGTGGTTTATGGCTTATTAATGAGATTACAGCTTCTCTTTCCATCATTAAGGTGCGAGGTCTGGTTTTAGATTTTTAACAATTTATTTGTTTGCAACTGCTCAATAGATCTTTTCAGCAAACATGCTTCAGTCTCCAGGTTGTCCACAAACATGTTTGCTCCATGTATTCTTGTTCGCCGTGTGAATTCCAGATGCTCAGTGGTACACACGTCACATGGTATTACTCCAATTTCCTGAATGGATGCAATAAAATAGATGCATCGAATAAAAAGTGATTAAACAAACCATGAAGGGGGTGGGGATGTGTGTGTGAGGAAGTTTAACTGATATTTTCAGGAAGAAGTGAAAAACTTGTGGACTTTCCACTGCAGAGGGGAATCCTTCCCCTTTGGAGGCAGAGCCATGGGGCAGTGGTGAGGCAGCAGCAGCCGTGCAGGGCATCAGCCATGGTCCAAAGCCATAGCCCTGAGTCATGAGGAGTCAAAACTGTGGGAAAGAGACCAAGTTTCGGTGTTCACACCTCTAGTAAAAGCTAAGCCTGCTGTGTCAAGCCTATTTCACCCTGTGCTGTCACCCTCACCATATAAACCTTGATCCCAGTGTAAAGCCTGTATCTCAAGCAGAGCAGAATGAGAAGCAGATTTCCTACAGCCCCAAGGAGCTTTTAGGATTTCCAAGTGGTTTTCTACCCTGAACCTGAGAGAGGATGGAAAAATCTCTTTTTTTTCTTTTTTTTTTCCTTTTGTGAACTGGAATCAATAAACTTTCTAGTTTTGGCTTGGCTGAAAAATTGTATTGATTTTAATCTTATTTTTTGCTTCCCTAGAAAATTACTTCTATTTCACGGTGGAACCAAATTCAGTTAGAAAGCAAAAAAAAAAAAAAAGACTCAATGTGCCTCCTTTTCCAGACACTGTTCTGGCTTCTTTGACAGGTCAGTCGCAGTTTCTCCTTTGGGAATTTTTCAGAAGGGGATATTTGTGGGCAGAGATTCTGGACCCGATCGTGCAACACATGTTGGCAAATTTAATTTGGGAAAAATAAAAAACCCAAAACCAGAAGATTTTTTTTAATAACTAAATCTATTCAAATACCAAAGGATAGCTGGCAGATGTGGGATTCCTCCTAATAACTAAATCTATCCAAATACCAAAAGATAACTGGCAGTTGCAGGATTCCTCCTACCTCATATCCCAGCCACCCACATCCCAGTCGGGATAACTGAGCCTGCATACTGGGGAATATTTCAGCAGGAGCTGCTGTGGCTTGACACTCTCCTATGTGTTTGGAATATATTTTCAGTTCCTCAGCACACCTTGTAATTGAATCAGATAAACCCAGGGAGGGTGCAGCGATGTTTGGGTGATGCTGAGCGCTAGCTGTACAATTACAGCAAATCTTTCCGCTCCTCTGAGCTCGCTGACAGTGACTTATTTCTGTATTTGTAAGTGCTGTGGTTTATGATGGAGGAGTTCACAGGGCAATAAACAGGATAAAAAGCCAAGATGAAGGATTTCATTACTGTAAAATCTATTTTTTTTCAAGTATACCAGTTATTTCTATGATGAGGTGCTTTAGAAATAATTCGGCATCTTGAAGCAGTTTAAAGAAGATTAATTTTCCAAGGCAAAAAGCCTTTCTCAAATCCATTTTATCTCCTTCTTGGACAAAGCATGAAATGAAAAGCTTATCCTAAAATCTCTGAAATCAAAGGCAGGTCTTTCCCTTGACGTTAGAGTGTTATAAATCAAATTGGATGTGAATAGCTGAGCAGCACCGTTGTAATGGATAACTGGTGCACACAGGAGTGATGGGGCTGGAGATGTGCAGTACCAATAAAAGTATGGGTGTCATCTGATAAAAAACCAGAGATTCACTGGGCTGGGTGGTGGAGATGTCACCTGAGAGCTTCAGACTACACCCAGGACTTTTCTGGCTCAAGATTATTTTTCCAGACCCGGTCTCTTCTGCTTTCTGCAAAGCTAAATGGCCAGGAACCTTGAAAAGTGGGGTGAAAAGAGACAAAATAGACAATGGCTGTTCTTTTACTCTGAAAATGGAAACTATAAAAACAAAGCCCATGACAGCAGCGTCTTCCAATGCTCCACCTGGATCCAAAAGACACCAGTTGTTTCCACCCCTAGAAAAAAATTCCAAGAAACTGATTTTCAGGCTTCTTTACAGTCTGTAGCTGGTTGCAAGAGGCTGATACTGGGACCACGTAGGCTGTACAAGCTGGTGCCCCATGGACTCTTCCTATGGTGACTGTAGAGCCCGTACCTGAGCTGGCTGTCCAGTCCCAGAGGGCTGGAAGATGCTGAATTTATGAACCAGGAAAAAAGCTCTTGGGCTTTTCCATCTCTGTTTCTGCATCATGATCCCCCGCTGAAGAGACTTCTCAGGGATTTCCCCCAGATCTTGGGACTGTGCTCCTTTGTCTGCTGCCAGGGAGTAATATTGAGTGTATCTAAGGGGTCTGAGCCTCAAACCAACACCAGCTCATCCAGAAGACTGACCTGTTGGTGTCCTATCGCTCACAAGGGTTACTGGTGCTTCTCAACAAAAATTCTTGCATTTCAGTTACATCCTTCCTTTCCAAACACAAAACTCATGCTAGTTTCTGTTAAATTTATGAGGTGTTTTATTTTTTTGTCTGAATTCCCACTGTTAGTCCTAAAAAGAGTTGATGTTTTATCAGAAACCCTCATTACTGCACATGGTCTAAATTCTCCCTGGATTTCTGCTTCTTTTTGATTCTCTGCTCTATTGTTCTTTATATTAGACTGGACCTTTTGCTCAGTTGATTCAATGTACTTGTTTTTCATCAGCTGCCTGGAAATATTATCCTAGAATCACAGCCATTTAACCTACTCTCATATTCACAAAGGAACCACAAACCCCCCCTTGATGCATCAAAGAGCACTTCCGTGGGCTATTTGAGAAAGAAATTAGAAGTAAAATAACAAGAGGTGGTAACTAACACAGCATAAATTTGATATTCCTGCTAAATGAGTTACATTTTAGGAAGTGAAAAACACAGTGGCCTTTGCTCTAACAACTTACCTGATGGAAGGGATTATTTTGTGTACATATTCAGATCGTAGCTGTTGTTGCTGCTGCAGCAGAGTTAATTCTAGATGCCTGTCAAGAGAGAAAAAGCTGCAATTACATTCCTACTGCTGCAAGCATCCTGTTCTGTATATGTAGTGCATGTTCTGTATGTGTAAGAGGTGCTCCTGTTTAAGCAGGTCAGAAGAATTCCTATTGCCTGGAAGGGCTGTCTGGGCTAGGTCTGTAACAATATTGATATTTCAGATCATCTTGCAAATCTAGGGGGTTGGTAAAAATATGTTCCCAGGGTAGCATCAATCAATGGTACCGATTCTGTCACCCCAGTCCCACTGGGTTTTCCCACCTTGTTGCTGCTGATGTAACCAAAGACCCCAGGCGTGCACAGGTACAGGCACAGGCAGCTCTGGCTGTGTCTGGGCTCTGTGGTACCTGTCCTGATCGAGTCTGTGGTACTGGTGGTGATCGAGTCAAAAATAATTATTATCATCTGAAAAATTGTGTCTGTCTTCTGGGGAATTAAATATTTAAACCCTCAGACAAATGGGCCTTGCTTATTTCTGTGAAAGGTTCATGCTCTCAAATGTGACAGTAAGTTAAATGCACCTTGAAAAATAATCTAATTTCTGGTTACTTTACTTTTCATTCCATTTTACCTCCATATAAATTACCCACACTAATTCAATCAGAGGGTTTGACACCGCGGGCTGCCTGGGTGGACAGCTGGGAAAACAACTGTCACCTCTGATAGGGAAAGAATGGAATTGGTTTGGTGAGAAAAGCTGGAGGAGGTGAACACCTCCCTTTGGGTCACATACCAACCCCGTGATGCTTCCCAGGCATCCTTGCACCATTACCATTTGGTTATGAGCATCTTCTCTGCTAAGCAGTTAACCTCTCGCCGCTGACAGACTTGCAGAAATGTCAGCACATTACAGTGTTCCAGAAGACAGGCTAGTTAGGTACATGCTCTTTGGGGTTTGCTTTTATGATTTAATGAGGAAAAAATAAAGGTCATACATTGTAAAGGCTGCTAGACTGCGGCCACTGCAGCAGCTCTGAGGGTTTTTGCAGTTGCACGACTGGAAGCTGCTGAGCCCCAGCCATGAGCTCACTAACCAGCATCTTGGGGCTGGGAGAAACCTCCAAAGGAGAAAGTCACACAGTTCCTGCCACAAGCTGTGATTTCGTGGCCCTGAAGGGGCTAAGGAATTACTGGCACAGCTCAAAATCTTGTGCAAGATTTGACTTGTGAATCATTTCATAAAGCATGGTCGGAAAGTCTAAAGTTCATTGAAAATAGGCACGTGGCTAGAATATAATTGGAATCAAATTGTATCAAATCGAATAGAATAGAACAGAAGAACAGAACAGAAGAATAGAATACAATAGGAATAGAATAGAATAGAATAGAATAGAATAGAATAGAATAGAATAGAACAGAAAAGAGAAGAAGAGAAGAGAGAGAGAAGAGAAGAGAGAGAGAAGAGAAGAGAAGAGGAGAAGAGAAGAGAAGAGAAGAGAAGAG
>JANVCC010000081.1:1434360-1454884 GCA_025345505.1 Todiramphus chloris collaris
AGAAGAGAAGAGAAGAGAAGAGAAGAGAAGAGAAGAGAAGAGAAGAGAAGAGAAGAGAAGAGAAGAGAAGAAGAGGAGAAGAATAATTTCAGCTGGAAGGGCCCTACAACGATCACCTAGTCCCACTGCCTGACCACTTCAGGGCTGACCAGAAGTTAAATCATGTTATTAAGGGCATTGTCCAGATGCCTTTTAAGTACCAATGGGCTTGGGGCATCAACCACCTCTCCAGGAAGCCTGTCCCAGTGCGTGACCACCCTCTCAGTAAGGAAATGCTTCCTAATGTCCAGTCTAAACCAGAGACTGTTACTCTGGACAGTGTGAACACTGCTATCACAAAGCACAAAGTGCTGCTGTGATCTGCGACGTACAGTTAGCATATCCCAGGGTACAGAGTCTTGTTACCAACGTCGTCCGTCAGATCTGGCTATTTATTTTGTTTCTGGGAGGAAGGATGCTGCCACTCGGCCCTGTCTCCTGGAAGCACCCGTGGCTGGATTCAGAGAGGCAGGATTTGGCCCGTCAATCTCTGGCACTGCTGCCTGCAAGAGATGCCCAGGCTGGTGGCCCGTAGCACATCAGATATCATGACTGATTTGGTCACGCTTTGCCGGCCAAGAGCCCCTGGGAAGTGCTTTCGTTGTGCTGCCACACAATGCTGATAACAGATGTGTCACTGCTTTGATGCTTCGGCGGGTGATGTGCTCTGTTTCAGCTCAAAATGCTGCAAACCAGCAAGAGAAGCTCAGTTTTTAGTGACAGAGAGGATGACCGCCAACTGAAATCACTGAAAAAGCCCTAAAAAAGAGCCGTTTGCAACCCTTGCTCCAGCAGACCTGGCAGCTCCAGAGTCCTCTGCAGGTTTTTCCCTTCTGGCAGCACACTTTCAACCTGCCGGTCCTCAAGTGGAACAGCAGCGGGGAAAACTGATCCCTCCTGTTACCAAGAAGAGGCACGATGACAAATTACCCATCACCGTATCGCCTGCTGCTGCCGAGCTCCTTGGGAGTCGCTTTCCCAGCCCAGCATGGAACAAGAAGCTGCAGCTAATTTTAGTCTCACCTTCCCCAAACTGCCTGGGGAAAGGGCAAAGCGGATAAAAGTTCTTTTCTGCGGGATGAAAAAGTGGTTTCTCAGCTTGGGGGACCTTGGGGATGGGTTTTAAGCAATGACCGTGTTGGATCCCTGCACAGAAGGCTCTGGGTGCTCTACCTGGCTCCTTTTCTCCAGCCAAAGGGCTCCAGGGATTGATGCCAGAGGTAGGAACCCTGCTAAGAAAGGTCTTCAGAGAAGCCCTGTGCTCAGCAGCTGCTTGGGTGTGAACAGGAGCAGGAAAGGAGACTCCGGGGGAAGCTTATAGACAGAAAACATCATAAGAACCAAAACTTAAGAAAAAAAAAATCCACGATTAAAAGAGATTTCTGAAGCACTATAGTCACCCTATTTCATTTGACACCCACTCATTTCAAAGTAATTTATCACAATTAAGACAGACATTGCAACACGGCGTTAAAAACTCTGCCAAATTACATACCATTATGCCACTCAGGGATGTTTGCAAGCCTATGGTTTTTTTTTTTCCCTCTTTTAACAAAAGCACTGCATTTACATAAATCATTATTTTTGATTGCTTGGAGCCAGAGCTCATCTTCAGTTGGGGTAAAGCCCTTTGGCTGCTGCTGGTCCTTCCCAAGGCATGAAACTGGGATCTGGGCTCAGCAAGCAAGGTGGTGGGGAGCCACCTCCTCCTCTCATCTTCACCTGTAATCACTTCATTGCTGCTAAATACCTCTGAAAGCCCAAGCCCTGAGGGCCCAATCCGGTGCTGAGGGATGTGCTTGAGCCAATTCTCATCAGGGTCCAGTGCCTGACATAATTTGATCCATGCCAGGGCTGCTTCTAGACATGGAAAAGCCAGAGGAAAACCAACCTGACGCATCCCTCAATGCTATTCCTCTGCTGATATGCCCGGGAGCTTTTCTTTTTAAACCAGTGATTAGAAAATCCACTTGTTTCTTGAATGAAATTATATTCTGGGGGGGGTAAGATGGGGAAGTTTAATGATTTCTGCTGAATTAAATGAAGCTGCAGTTCCCCCGGCAGCCTGAGCTCCCTGTGAGTGAGCGATTGCAGGGAAAAATGGCAAGAAGACAGGAGGTTTCATTCTGGATTTTTCCACCTTGAAGACTACCCAGTATTATTTTTTAACTGGGGGGGGGGGGTCAGGATCAGTGAACAAGTGCAGCCATTTCAGAGCTCACAAAACATGTTTCCCTCGACCTGTACAACAAAACTCATCCCCCCACACTTTCATTTCCCTAAGGCAAACAGGCTGTGAAGAAAAAAAACCCCAACAGAGGCTGTCAAATGTGTTTTGATGGGTGTCCCCCCCCCCAGCCCATTTTCCCATCTTCCTTTACTTATTATTAATTAAAGGCAATGGTTTCCCACTCCACAGCCCCACTTTTCATGCTCCTTTTAAGGAGAAAAAAATGCACAGGAGGGAAGAACATAGCTGGACTTGCTGGTTGTTGCAGTCCTTGGGTTTGTTTGGGTTTTCTTTGATTTAATTCTTCTTCACCCACTAAGAAGGAGAGTGGATAAACCAGGACAGCAGGATCTCAGTTACACCATTTCTCTTAAGTGCTCCTGTGCTCAGCACTCGGTCCGTGATGAGCTGTCAGCGAGAAAAATGTAACTCTTGTTCAGCACGATAACCAGAGAAACAATTTGCAAAAAAATAATCTTTTTTGACAGATCCTACTCCTTTTCCTGCATGAAAACAGCTTGTGGGCTTTTCTTTCCCCTTCATCAGGTTTTTTGTTTGGTTGGATTTTTTTTTCATTGGTTGGTTGGTTGGGGTTTTTAGTCCAAATGCTGTGATTCAGAGATGAAAGTAGAAAAACAAAGCTGTTGCAACAGGACACATTGACAGGTGCTGGTTTCTCTCTTCCCAACCACACTGGTGCCTGGTCGTTGCTCGACACGGTGTCGATCAGACCTGAACACAAACCTCTTCTCCAAATACCATCCAGCCCTGGACCATTTCAGTGAAGGCACCATCTAAACAGTGTGTTTAAGGGAAGCTGTTACAGGAATGGTTTTGGCCTGGGCAGGCTGAACATGCTTCCTGCCACCAGCACTTGCTTTGCAGCTGGAGATGGGCGTGTGGTGGTGGCCCTCCTGCATCCCTTGGGGATGGACAGAGGGACCAGAAGGACCAGACATCACCAGGGTTTCACTGCATGTGGTGCAGGTTGCAGGTTTGTGTTTTACACTTGCTTTTTTTTTTCTTCCCAGGGAGGCTTTGGGAGTTTTCTTTGAGGGTGAAGGGAGCAAAAAGCCTCCTTCGTGCCAGTTGTGGTCCACGCAGGGCTGGGGAGGAGGCTGAGAGCACTGGCTGCATCCTCCCTCAACAGACTCAGCCCTGTGGGAAAAGCTGATGAGGCTGGAGGTGGAGAGATGCCTCTGAGACTGGTAATAAAAAAAGAGTGGATTTGAAAGGAGGAGGCTGAGGAGACAACTCTGGCTTTAAACCGAATAGCTAATAAGTGTTTTCCCACCTCTCCAGCTGCGCCTGGAACAGTGGGTTAGAAAGCAGGGGGAAAGGCTTTGCACGCTGAGAATTTGCTCCTTAATACCTCAGAAATGGGCGTGTTGGGCATGCTGGGCTCTCCCTGCTGCTGGGCAAAGCTCCAGCCCTCCACCAAAGCTTGGAGAAAATGTCCACGACTCGCTCTGCCTCTCTGCGAAGCTCAGGAAAGCAAAGCTTGGCGTCTGGCCCCCGTGCACCAGGGAGCAGGAGAGGTTCCCACCAGGGCTGGGGGCAAGCACTGGGCTGAGGTGAGCCAAAAACCAGGCTCATGCAGCAGATATTTTGCTCTCAGGGGAATATTTTTTGGGCCAATCTGAGCATAGGAGTGGGAATAAAAGGGAGGTTTTTTTGTGGCCTTTCAGTTAGTTCTCGTCTGCATCAAAGCATCAGCTGGGACTGACGGTGCCCAAAGATCCCAGAGCAGACTCCAACAGCCTCGACCCTCAGAAACAGGCTTAAAAACCTTCCTCCAGAGATTACAAATATAGAGCAGCATCTGTGCTGGAAGATGGTTGACAAGAAGGTGAAGTGAGAGGGAAAAGGCCACGTCTCTGCTACTGCTGGACAATGGTAGGGGCAGCGCTGGGTGCCTTGGAGGAGCTGCTGCTCTCCCCGATCTCAGAAAGCTTTTATTTCAGGTAAAAGCAGAGCTGAGCATTTGTCATTGTGAAAAAAAAAAAGGGGGAAAAAAAGTAGCCGAATTGACTATTTGAGTCAGACTTTGGGTAATGAGCCAGGGTTAAACACCCAGGGCAGCGTTGCATCCATTGGAGTTTAATGCTGCTCGAACTTCTCAGAGCCACCCGAATTATTTGATTCAAACTTAGAGCAAAACTCCAGCTCCATCTTCCTTTGTTTCCCTGGAAGCCATTTACCAGAGGAAAAAAATAATATTGTTTATCTAAACCCCCAGTTTCACTTGCAAGGTGATTTTAAGCTCTCTGCACTTACCACGTCGGTCTGTGAGAAGCGTTAGCAGCGATTTTGATTTAAAGAAAGACTTGTTGTTTTTTTTTTTCTTTTCCTACTAAATGGAGTTTTGAGCCTGGAAGAAAAAAAAATGGCTCTGAGCACTCAGGAGTGTCCCTCCCCTATGGTAACACCCGACTGGCAGAGCACTGAGATGGAAAGACAGCTGGGGAGTCAGGATGGATAACTAATGAGGATTTGAAGAGAGTTTCTACAAAGATCCTATTCCGGACAATCCCGAAGCTGACATTTATTTACATAAAACATATAATTGAAATGTCAGAAGAGAACAATTAAAAGCATCAACTGACACGAATGTCAATGGAAGCAGGACCGTGACTCTCTGCTTTCTGCAGAAAGGGAAAGATGGATTTGGCCTGCTTTTCCCTTTTCATTCATTTCCTTAATCTCTTTTCAATTCACACCGTCGTGATCTGCTAAATACAATGCGTGGCAGAAGAAAAAGGTTTTAGCCTCCCACACCTCAATAGATCTTCCTCCAGCAGCGTGGTGAAGGTCTCATACTCATTAGGACTGATGGCTTTTTTAGAGTGTAAATGGCATTTTCCCACGTGTGTACACAGGGCAGGAGGCACCAGGGTGATGGTCCACGGCATGCCCCATCCTCTGCAGCCCCACAGAAGGCCAGGGCAGGGTTGTCTCACAGCAGCAGCAGTTGACCATCTGTTAAAAATACATTTGCAAAGTGTTAATGGCAGAGCTGGCTCCCTCTGGGCAGGATTTCTGCGGCCTGAGGCTGAAGCTGGTACAAGGGCAGCTCCAGTCCAGCCTGGGGCTGCACACCCAGAGAAGGTCCAAGAGGTGGAAGACAAGCAGAAAGGACTGCTGAGTAGCAGGACTGCATGTTCCCTGCAGGGTTTTAACCCAGCCGAGGTGTTTTCAAGTTTCTTCTTGATTTTTGTGGTTCATCCTCAGGTTATTCCCTCCTCCGTAGCTGGAAGATCCTCAGCCAGTCTCACCTCTGACCTCAGCTGGTCAGACAAGGTCATGTAAAATAACTGCAGCCTCCACGCTTGCTGGTTTCCAGCCTCTTTCTTTGCTGTAGAGTACCCTTTAGTTGTACCTGACCTTCAGGACATGGTTGCAATTCTACAGCAATGATAACAATATCCAAGAGATGATCCTTTGGTCATTTCTGGTTGATTTTTCACATATATCAGAGGAAAAAGAATTAAGAAAGAAGCCATTCTTACAAGCAGCATCACATTTTCCCCAAGAGACATTAATGAGACCATTAGCACGAGTCATCTGTCTGTTTGCCCTATCCCATAATTCAGCACCAGAGCCCTCCCATCATTATTCTGGTTTCCCTCATTGCCACAAGGAGTTTTGCACCAGGCTGATCATCACCGGGCAGTAAGTAGGGCTCAGAGTGGATGTTTACCACCAAACTCTCTGTTCCATCAGAGCTAACAGAAGGAGGTGACATTTGTGACAAATCCAGGTGGTGGCTCAGCCTGAGCTCACCCTCAGCCTGTGGACCAACCTGGCTGAAGGTTGGACCAAGGTGTGATCTAAGCTCTGGATAAACTTACACCAAGCAATTAGGACGGTAATGAGAAATCATAAATGATTTTAGTAAGGTTTAGCCAGCTGTTGTCCCAAGGAAAGGTCAACCTTAGAAATTATGCTTCCAAAAATGTTTAAGGACACTCCAGATAAAGCTACAAAATGCAGGGAATGTACTTACATTACAGCCTAGAAGGGGATGCTGATGTGGGCCTGAGAGGTTTGCTGGGTGTCGGGGCTGGCCCGAGGTGGGGAGGGGGACGATGCACACATGAGAGATCAGGATCTGGAGCTGCATTTGCCAGGTGCCTGCCTGGTCTCCCGCCTTTAGTTCTGGATGTTATTGAAGGAGACAGCCGGAGACAGTTTTGCATCATCAGCTCCAGAGATGCAGCGACCTTGTAAAAACCACTTTTTCCCATAAAGCCAACTGAGCGTGTAATGACCACAGTGACCAAATGGTACTGTCACAGCCAGGAGGACAGAGCAAGGGCCATGGGAGGAGGGGGAGGTTTGACTCTTTCCCATCACTGGGTTCAGAGCAGGGAGCACAGATCCTGAGGAATTTTCCATTTTAGACCGGTGAGTTTCATGAGGCAGGAAGCAATAATCAGAAATTAATTAAAGATAAGAGCTTGCTGGCTCAGCTTTACCATCTCTCAGCACAAGCTGGGCGGCAGAGGCAAAGCTCTGCCCTCCTCTTCTTTGGAAGCCCCCTTCTTTGGAGACTTAACACAAGTTTTTATAGCTGCTCAGTTTCTTTTTTTATGAAGCCTTCCCCATCAGTCTGGCTTGGGGGGGGTTGAATGTGGCTGGTCTCCTGGAAGGACAAGCCCTGTTTGTGTTAGGTGAGCCATGGGGGAATTTGCTCACTCCCCTGCATGCTGCCTGCAGCCTGTTCCCAGGCACTCAGTAGTGCTGGTCCCTGGAAGGCAGAATCAGCCCTCCTGTGCTTTGGGCAGCTCTTGTTAAGTTGCTCTGAGAATACCCTCAGCCTTGGTCCATCTTCTGCCGTGAAGCCTCCACAGCTCTGCAGACTCCGCCGTGACTCAGCGCCGCTCCAAGAGCCAGAGAGGGTGTGAGGATGCTGTCCTGCCAACAAGGAATCCTCTGCTGAAAGTGCAGAAAAGCTGTTTTCTGTCTTCCTCCGTCGTGCAGACGCTACAGCAAACCCGCCAGCTCTCTGATTTTTGGCAAGAGACTTTGGTTGGCTTTTAATGGTCACCTCCTGCCAGGTTTCCAAACAAGTGGCCACTGTGCCCGGGCAGAGAAAGCCTCCCAGAGTTTCACAGAAAGCACAGAGCAGTTTTACAACCAAACTGGCCTTTGGAAAAATAAATTGGAATGTGCAGGCTGAGACAGATGCATGTGGCCCCGCATTAATCTCTCGCACGCCTGAACCCATTCGGATTGTAAAAGCCTTTCCAATGAAGAGCTCATACACTGCAGCAATCATAAAAATGATCTTCTATTTACAAGGCCTGAAGGCAATCTTTAATCACGAGCCCACATCTGAACAAGGCACTCCATCATCAGGGGATGAGTGTACGAAATGGAAATACTTCGATGGATTTCAATTTATTGGCTGTGGAATCCCAGCGCAGGGGATGCTTCCATGGCTGCACATCAAAAGCTGCAACAGGGACCAGGACCGTGCGTGCCAGCATCCTAGGTGGGCTGTCCCCAGGGTGCTGGGCACACAGGGCAGCTCAGGTACCACTGCTGAGTGCTTCACCTCCACCAGACGTGCCCCACTGGGGACCAAGGACAACCAGTCGCTTGTAAGTAGGTCAAAAAGGCCTTTGAGGTGCTTTGGTAGGCTCTTGCTCCAGCAGGTAGTTTCACTGCCTGGCAGAAGAAATGATCCCAGAATGAACAGATCCCTCCATATTCCTGTATCACTGATGTTTCTGACCAGCCTTCTCCCCTGGGAAGAGAAGCTATGGGTTAAATTTGTAACCTCCCCCTTTTGCTCTCTGCATCCCACTTCCCCTGAGCTGCTGAGCAGCCTTTGACTCAGTTCTGACCGATTCCTTCCAGTAATCATTCACCCAGTTAACAGCTTCTCAAAAGGAGCTGGTTAAGGAAGGAGAAACTGCTAACATCTCCAAAGAAAGAAAAGCTCTTACATTTCATCTCAGTGGTTTTGTCACTTTCTTCTGCTATTCCATGTCCGGGACAAACTCCTTTATAATCCCTCCCTCGGTTTTACAGACTTGAATTTATCCTTGGCCAAAAGCTGGTGTCATAAAATGCCACATCCTGCACCCTCTCCTCCTGCAATTACTGGGCAGATAACGTTCTCAGTCAGGGAACGTCCATGAGAGCAGGACGTGGCTTGACTAGATGCCAGCAGAGCTGATGTCATTGTTCACATGCTGGGGCTGCTGTGCTGGTAAAATGTGCTACAGGCTTGTGCATGTCCTGTCTGTGCCATCCCGAAGCGAGGAGCAGGCAGGAGAGCTGGGGGATTGAAAGCTGACTGGCTCAGCCACCTCCTCCTCCAGCCTGCTGACCCATCTCCTGGCTCTCTACATCTCCTCATGTGTAGCCTGGCAGAAGAAGTGTGAAGCAGTGAAAAGATGAGGGTGAAAGGATTGTGGAGAGCAGAAGTCCCCATGCTGGGAAGGACAGCAGCATCAGCACTGGTTCTAGTCAGCAAAACTCCCACCTTTTCTGTCTGTGGGGAGCTCAAACGTGCTGGTCTTGCTCCACTTTGTGTTGTTGGCATGAGGCAGGTTGAGCTGGGAAGGTGATGAACTCCCAAAGCCCAGGCTTCTCGGTGCATCAAGACTGTTTGCTGCCGTTTGTGGACCTCCAGATGTCCATAAGGCATCAGAAATACCTCCTGGCTCCTCTCAGTGCCTGCAAGAAACACAGGAGAAATTTGTAGGAACTGTGAATATTTCATAATAATTAATAAAAAAAATAAAACAAAGTTGCAGCTTCTCTTTTTCCAGTGGCAATTATTGTTCCCTTCCAGGGTAGCTGTGTTTTGGCCTTTGCTATTCTGCAGTTTCCTGTTTCCCTGACCACTGAGCAACAGAGAGAGGCTGTTTTCTGGATGTATCTCCATATGGTTTGGCGCTGCTTAAAGAAATTAAAAGGAATTTAAGTAAATTAAAAGCCATTGATTTGAAAGACACCCTGTCCCTTAGCAGGGAAGGTCACTGGCAATGTTATGAATTTTTTAAGGATGAAACAAGAGGTATTTTAAAGAAATAAGCGAACTTTCTCCCCATCCTGTTATTTCCTTTCTGAATGTTTTTGAAATCTCCCAAATTACTCTATGATGGACATTTCAGTCTTCTTGCTTAACTGTGCATGACTATGTGAAAACATCATGCCATTTTTGTTTCCCGTCATATGTTTATTTAAATCCTCCAAGAACCAGCAATAAAACGCTTCGTTTTCCTATTTCTTTTAAAAAGAAATATTTTTTTTAACCCTCTGTGGCCCTTTTCCTGAGGATCTCATCCTCTCCTGCTGTTGTTTTACTTTCAGTGTGGCCGTGCTTGTTGAAACTGCAGCCACGCTCGAAGCACATCTTGGTGCAGCGTTTGAGGAGCATAAATGTTCTTCCATGGAGACCTGACTTAGGGTCTGCCTTCCTTTTTTCATTCTCCAAATAGATAATAAAAGGTATTTAAAGAGAAAGTCCAAGTTGGATGGGGCTCTGAGCAACCTGCTGTAGATGCAGATGTCCCTGCTCCCTGCAGGGGAGTTGGACCAGATGAGCTTTAAGGTCCCTTCCCACCCAAACCAGCCTGGGATTCTGTGAAGTTCCTCTGCATACATGAAAAAGCATCACCAGCAGAGACATGGAGTGTTTGCTACGAGCCCCAGTTTGGAGCTGTGTCCACTGTAGGCATTTGGGGTAAAATCCCTCTCTCCAGGAGAGAGTGTTACTGCAGGGGCTGACTTTCCTCACAACACTACTATGGATAATGCAAAAGTTTAATTTTATGGTCTAGGGGTGAGCTTGTAGAGTAGGGTTAATGGCTGGACACGATGATCCCAAGGGTCTTTTCCAACCTAAATGATTCTGTGATTCCTAATTCTGATCAGAACTCATGGGATTGAAGTATCATGTTAGGACCCAGCTGTCTAAAAACATTTGGTCAACATGGGCTTGCTTCAAACAGGAATATTCTTTCTGTCTAGTCCTCCTAAATACTCGACTTGCTTCCTCTTCCCATCCTCCTTTACTTTTACTGTTTTAGGAAACCTCAAGAAGAACTTGTAGGACTAAAGTGCATGTGCCTGGCACATGTAACAAGTGGTAGTAACCAGAATATCCCCCTCTACACATGGCTTTTTGAATTACGGTAGTGAGGTTGTCATAGAAACAACTGCATTCACCACCCCCAGAAAGGGAAGAACAGGCTTGTCCTTCCCCATTCAGAGAAGAATGCAGCTGGGATGGCATCCTGAGGGGCCCTCACTCCTCCTGAGACAGCTGGCAGCAGTGGGAGGTAAAGGCAGCCAGCATCACAAGGGATGAGCTCTCAACCTGGTGCATCCCGAGCGTTTCAGTCTGGGTGAGGACACTGCCAGGCGTGATGCCTGTTCCTCCGAGCAGACTAAACGTAGGCATCCCTCTGAAGCCTTTCTGCAGGCAGACTCTCTTCAGATGCACAAGCTTCCGATGGCGTAAGCTGGGTCTCATCTGTTTGGTGATGGGCACGTTCCCAGAGAAGGGAATGTGCAAAGCCTCTAAGAAGAAAGGCGCTCGGAGTGAGCAGATGCTGGAAGGTGGTGTGTTGAGAGCAGCCTTCCTTGCAGGCTTTCATCACCCCTTGGGTTCACTGTGGGCTTAAGCCTTGGTTCGACAGCTTGCACAACAACAGATCAAAGTACAGTTTGCTCACAGTGTGGGCTGGTCGGAGCCTGCCTGGGTACCTGGGCACGGGAAATGTTTTATATCTCTTAACGTCACGCGTATAAACTCTGAAGAGGAGGACAAATGACAACGAGTCGATAGCTGTTTTCCAAACAAACTTAAACACATCCATCTTGCAAATGTCTTAATGAAATGCTGCTTAGTTACTAAATAATATCCAATGATTTGGCAAGTCCAGCTTCGGGTTGTTTGTTCGTGGACACATCAGCCACATGGAACTTAACGCTGCTCAGCCCATTCTCCTTGTTCTTGCTCAGCTGGGATTTGTTTCTCAATGCTGTGAAGAACACCCTGCCACCTTTGGACATGGCAAAGAGGATCTAATGCCTGGAAACAAGCCTTGCAAACAACTTCACAATGGTCCTGCAGACAACCCGCGTGTGATGAACTTTTGGATCTGCCTTAAAAGTTCTTCACTGCTCCTGCTCTCAGCCTCCTGTGGCCTCAGTGTGTGACCCAGCTATGAGACATCCTAGGAATAAAACAGGCCACTAATGAGCACTGCACACAGCCATAAAGTTGTTACTGTGACTTTTATTACTGCTAAGACTGATGTTGGGATGCAGTTTACTTAGAGGGGCCGGCAGAATTACGAGACTATCCAGAAATTACTTGGAAAAATAGCCCAGGAAAAGAGTTTAAAATAATTTCCACTTCTCTGTGGGTTATTTTGTAATTACACTGCAAATTACCTCAAACGGAACCTTGAAGGACAGGAAAAAACTGCCCATGTTGTGATCTCTTCTCTAGGACTCAGCTGGTGTTACTGGCTGTCCTTGTGGCTCTTTACCATGGAGACTGAATTAAAGATCAATACTTCAAGCACATGTCATTTGTACCATGGTCAGGGGTCCAAAAGCAGAGTCAGGTTCTTCTGAAAAGCCTCACCTGGGCACCTCAGTGCTGGTGTCTGCACTTTTGGTAGGAAATTTTTAGTGACCTGCGACGCGGTACAAAGCTGAAATATATTAGACAGGTGTTCTAAGTTTCAGTCTGAGAGAAAAATCAATTATTCAGTATAAAAAATACTACACAAATATTATCTCCAGTTTCTCCCACTGCAGAATGTCATCTGCTCTGATGTAATAATTAAGTTTTTAATGGGTCTTCACTCCTGTTTTTTCCTGAAGTCCCTGTGCCACGTATTATAAGGTATAATTTATCACACCATTAATTCCTTCCACTACCTGCAAGCAGATGAGAAAAACTCTCTGACTTTGCAGCAATTAAACATTATCTTCATAATGACAAATCTCTCAGGATAATAATAATAAAAAAAATCCTAATGTAATCAAAAAACTCCACACTCTTCATACAGATTAGCAGGTAGACCTCAAGACAATTGGAAGCTCTAGCTCATCTATGACCCCAGCTCATATGAGAGCCAGGCAAAACATCTTCTAAAATATTTCCTGGTAAATCCTGAGCTTGGGAATTAATTATGAAAAAAATAATATTAAAAAAAATGATTACATGGTACAGCAGTGGCTTTAATTATTATTTTTTTAATCAGTAATTAAAGAAAAAAAAAATCACTGAAACTTGAAGCTATTCCATCTGATTCTCACTCCTGAAAGTTGCTGGTATTCATCCATTAGCATGTGAATAGGGCAGTGATTACCCTCCTGCCAATGTATTGGGTTCACCAGAGCAGGATTTTCCTTGATTGGCCTAAAGCAAGGGCAGACTCATTTAACTCACAAAGGTAAATTAAACTGATAGGCTTTAATTAGGGAAAGCTCCATTTACAACCCAATGTGGGGTATAAAGTTGTTTGTACTCAGCAGTTTCAGAGCAGATGAGAGCAGTTTTCTTTCCCTCTCTCTAATGCAAAACTCTTGAAAGAAAAGAATTGTTTTGGGTCCTGGACTGCATATTCTTCTCATCCCCCCCTGCCATAATCATAACCCAAATTCCACTTTGATTCCATTTGATTCAAGTTGAAGATGATTCTGTACTTTCTGAAAGGTTTCTGTGAATATTCTGCCTTATTTCTCTCTCTATTTTATGTGTACACCTAGAGATGTACAAGCAGCACTCTCTAGAGGTTGGGGCTAAATGACCAAAACTCTTTTCAAACCACAGCTCTGAATACTGGAACACCCTTTAAAGTGTTTTATCTTTCTGGTGAAGCCAAAGTCAGTTTTATACACGACCCTGCAGCGATGGAGCTGCACTACAAGGTGTGTGATCCACCAACTAGGCTGGACCTAAGAGAAGGTAAGATTTGAGCATGAGGAACAGGCTAGAATAGGCTGCCAAGAAGGAAGGTGCTGAAGGTGTTTCAGGGCAGGCAGAATGAAGGAGAATGTTTTCAGTGGACAACAATAACCCTTAGCAACTGTTTTAAGTTCTGTGCACAGAAAAGCATAGTAGAGCCACATATATATATTAATCTCCACACCATTTCCCTTTAATAAGGATTCCACAGCTGGACTATAAAAAAAAAATACAATAATGAAAAGGAAATCTATTGAAAAACAAAACAAAAAAAGAAAAAGCAAAACAAAACTCTTAAAAGTGAAGCCTGTAAAATAGAGGTCTGGGTCAAAAGCCCTGAGTGACGCAGCCGGTATTCAAAGAAACACTCGTAGCTTTTAGCAGGAGGGCAATTGCTGAATAGTGCTCTGCACATCCTGGTAATACAAATTATCAAGGTAATACAAATAGCTGTCTGTGAGGAAAAACAGATAGGTTAATGGCCTCTCCTCTTTGGCTAGCAGAGCAGGGCTATGCACAAATGTATGCTGCCTAGGGAGTGTGTGTTTTGATTTACGAGTCGCTTTTTTTTTTCCCCTTCTCCCTTGGATCAGCTGCTTTTTAAAAGTAAAAAAAAAAAACCCAATCCAGAACAAGCTGTAATACAGGAAACCACAATGGAATTCTGTTCTGTGTCATCTTTCCCCCTTTTTTGACACACGTCTCCTATTTAACCAAGTGGCCTACTAAGCTAATGGATGAATGGCATTTGTTACATGGCTCTGCCAGAGCAGATGACTCTGATGCGTTCTCCATTACAGGGAGTAGTTCAAACACATGCTTTGCTTCCAGGGAATAGCTGGAACAGATCAAGAGCTCAATTCAACATCCAAGTGCTGAAGTGAAAACTCACAATTGCTATTCACAAGATGTTTTTTCCTGAAAAAAAAAAAAAAAACCAAACCAAACCCAACTAAATTTATTGAGTTGAAGGTTAAAAATCCTTGGATTCATTGTCATATTACATAAGCAGGTGTCACGGGCTGGGAGGGGTTTTGCCAATAGACAGATTGTCATCTAACCTGTGCAAACTTCTTTTTTTTCCCCCTTCACTAATAATGTTTGAGCAGCTTAAAAGTCTATCATCTGTTTCCTTGCCGGTTGTGTGATCTTCTGTCAGGCAAACCATTTTATTGCTCTCATTTCAGGCTGCCTGAAAATGTTAGCAAGCTATAAATGTTCCATCTACAGCTGTGCCTATTATTATTATTATTCTTCACCATAAACATTCACTCAACATCTTCACTTATTAGGCTGAACCCCCCCAAATAGCACATACTGTGCCAATGATGCATATATGATCTAGATGCGTTCTAGATGTAATGAATTACCTTTAAACTGTGTTTTAAACTCACTGTACTGTTACAGGCAAAGTTTTAGAGAACTCTTAAAGA
This sequence comes from Todiramphus chloris collaris, assembly GCA_025345505.1. Taxonomy (NCBI): domain Eukaryota; kingdom Metazoa; phylum Chordata; class Aves; order Coraciiformes; family Alcedinidae; genus Todiramphus; species Todiramphus chloris. The sequence continues at coordinate 1,449,011 of JANVCC010000081.1, forward strand.
CTCAAAGCTCACCGTGATATGATGCTAATGCATTTTAACCCCAAGAGAAGAAAATCCAGTGAATGCAGTACTTCTGTGTATAATATTATCCATGTATTTTATATAATATTATCCATGTATTTCATATGAAAGATTCTAGACTACATTTTTCTTCCAGACTTTGCATAGTTAGTACAGAGATTGCTACTGGTAACCTGCTAATCTAAGAACAGTGGGGTAGTGTGTGCGGTGGGCCATGCACTTCTGCCTGTCAATAAAGATACTGTTTGTTTTCACAGCTATTTCTTTTTCTAAGTTCATCCGTGTGTCTTCCAGGTTCCTCAGAGACTGTTCAGATTCCAGCAGTTTTTTCTTCAGAGAGTCAATGGACTCCGTTAGTTCTTCAACTTCACTGATCAACCTGAACAGAATCACATCAAGTGATTAAAAAAAGAGCAGGAGCCAGTCGGTGTTCAAAAAGACATGTGATCTGGGATGGGAATCAAGATCAGCAGCTATAGAATCGTAATATTCAGCAACAAAGCACCTCAGGGAGATCCTACACACTTGGTCAAAAGCAGAGCTCACTTTCACGGCTTCTGTGCGGAAGTCTCCCATGATTTAGATAGTACCAAGAATGTCTTTTGCCACTAAGGACAGTGGAATTACCCATCCTCACCTCCCCCTGCCTAGGACACTCGTACTAAGAATTACAGGACAAAAATTGTTAGATAGGTCACCCACAGAATCACAGAATCATTAAGGTTGGGAAAGACCTCCAAGATCATCAAGTCCAACTGTCTACCTAACAGAATCATGACTGCTAAACCATGTCCTCAGGTGTCATGTCTACATGCTTTTGAACACCTCTAGGGATGGTGATTCCACCATCTCCTTGGCCAGGATGTTCCAAGGCCTCACCTGTCTTTCAGTATAGAATTTTTTCCTAATATCCAACCTAAACCTTCCCTGGCACAACTTAAGCCCATTACCTCATGTCCTGTCACTAGTTACTTGGGAGAAGAGACCAACACCCACCTCACTCCAACCTCCAACCGCCCAGTTTGACCAGCCCAGCATTTCATTAAGTCTGGATTTTGGTATCTGGTATAAAACTCAAGTATTAAAGTTGATACTTGCACCAGAGATCAGAAATCAGTCTTTATTTCAAAAGCATATGAGCTTTTAAAGAAGCAGCAGCACATCACTGTGGAAAAAAAAAAAGCCACAACCCCTTTTTAAAGCAGCCCATCATTTCAGCTGAAAGTCAGTGGTGCTGGGTAAATGCTTTACTGCAATCTGCCTGCAGAGAAGGCACATATTTACTTCCCTGGGAAAACAAGATCCCTATATGCTGTGCAAACTGAACAACTACAAACAGTATAAGCCTGGCAATTAACCACATGGCCGTTTGGCAAAGGAATTGCTTGTGTCCTTAAATCCCACTGAAGGTGATGGCCATACTGAAAAGCTTGCACTTGGGTGGTTTGCTGAATCAGGACCTTAAATGAGTGGGCCTGAGATGGTGGAAAGCATCTGGATCTGCTCTACCTTCTCCCCCACTGTGTAAAGAGCAGAGTATTAGCATTGAATGGTGGGCACTTTTGCCACGAGGATATTTTGTGTCCAAAAGCAAATTCACCACTTTTCCTCTGAGGGTAGGAAAATGTGAAGGAGGTGAATCAATTACAAAGCTTATAATGAGATCAAAACTGACGATTCAGACCTTTAATTTGAAAGGATTTGTTGACCTCCAGCTTTAAAATGGATTATTACTGGAAATTAAATGTCACCAGCCCAGTGCTTCACAGTACTGAGGACCCGTCTCAGACTGGGAGTATGTGCAGCCCATTTACACTCTCAGCACTCGAAGCCTAACTCCTTCATCACACAGCCCACCTTGTGGTGAACTTCTGCTAACAGCAAAAGGGTTTTAGGGGATCCCTATGCTGTCAGAATTTTTTGGGAACATCTAAATCAAAAAGAAGCCACGCAGTTCAGAGAAGAAAGCGCAGAGTTGGGTCTATAGATTTTCTATTTGTCCATACATCAGGTTAGAATTATTTTTTCCTCACAGTGATTTCAGTCAACTGAATTATTTCTGGCTTATATCAGAATCAAACCTAGCAATACAAGCTAAAGGCTACACGTTGCCAAAAAAAAGTGGAAAAAATGTCTAACATCACTTCTGGATGGAATGGAGGACTCGTTTAATAGCCTTGCTTACCTGAACTGTGCTTCATCTCTGCAGAGCTCTACATTGGGCCTAAAAGCCCTGTCATACAGCCTGGTTTGGGCAACTTTCATTGGGGCTTCTTTGTCTTTGATAGCTTGTTTGAGAGCAGCAATGCTAGCTTCTTGATTTCCAATCTCCATAAGGATCTAAAGAGGATACCCAAGAAAAAAGGACTGTTTAAAAGAAGATAGATGTTGTCCCTGTCCATGCCGTACATCTGTTCATGCTCCTAGCAAATCAGTTATAGTTTTGACCTCCTATTTTTACCGAACATAGAAGAAATCAAAGTGCAAAAGAGGCTCTTAGCTCTTTATTTCTGCTACTGCACTGAGAATCTGATCTTCGGTCTAAATCGAAGCAGAAAATATTCTGCAGCCTGTTACAAAAACCCTTCCGTGTCTCCTGACAACACATCCCACCTCCATCGATTGCTTTTAATTGTAAATTTTATACTGTAAATCATCCAAGCAAAATTCAAGCTATTTTGAAAGAGATTGAGAGCAGCTGCTCAGCTTGGAAATGCACGGACTTCTGGCGTTAGGGAAGAAAATGGAAACGACAGGAATTTCTGAAGCCCTTCTCCCTCGTAACCACCAACACACATGCAAAAAAGAAATTCTACACAGCTGTCATTACCCAGCAGGTGCTAAGGAATAACTATTTTTTTCCACACTTGCCAACGGCCTGACACAGAAGTAGGAGCTGGAGAAGTGGTGGAGGATGAAGACATCTCCTGTCACTCACCAGGAACTGCTGCTGCTGGTCCTACTGCAGCACAGCATGGCTTTTGTTCCATGAAAGTGATAACCAGGCCAATCTGGGAATCCTGGCCCAAAGATCAGCTCCTTGATCACACAGAGTGATCAAAGTGATTTACTTCAAGACGTGGAAGAAAGTTTTTCATTTTCTTCACCTTTAATTCCGTCTCTTGTTTACAGAAGTACAACAGAGAGAAGAAAAAACTGAACTGGAGACACAATCCAGCACTGCATACTCTTCTCAGATACTAAGCCGACACAGAATTGTGTTTGATACCTGACAAGGACCGAGACATTCTTTTCCTAGAGGATACATCTACAGTAATCTTCTCAAAAGAGATTATCGTGCCCGTTGCCAGCATTCGAGAACGAACACCTACTTGTTTCAGCTGATGCTCTAGCTTGTGTTTTGCATCGTCCAGTTCCTGACAGCGTTTGGCCAAAGCCTCGTTCACAGCATCACGTTGCCTCCGCAGGTCCTCAGAGACGTCGTGAAGAATGTTGTCAATCAAAGCACGAAGATTGACAGATGCCAGTTTTTCTCCTTCTGCCCTGTAGATGTTGTCATGGCTGAACTTGGCCCACGTCTCCGGTGCTGAAGCACTGGAAGAAGAGGTGAATGGTGTACAACAAGGAACCTTGCTCTTTTGTTCATATTGCACTTGGGAAGACAACCTGAAGCTGGTTCCTTCCCTGCAAAACCGTTGTCAATGTGTATTTGGTTTTGCTGTTACCACGAAGGAAGAAGACTAACCGTTTATAAAATTAGTAAATTCTTGTTCATCTTGTGGCTTCTGAGGGAAGTAATACATGACACAAAATCATTCAAAGTTCTTCCACCTTTAGCTAATACTACTAAGGCAAAAAAACTATACACATCCTTTTTTTTTTGTGCAGTTAAGCCTGAAGCAAATGAACACAGGAATATATTCAAGTTTTACAGTCTGTGTCTACTTGCAAACAAAAAGAAACAAGGACTCTGGTTATGCTTTGCCATGTTGAACATCAGAAGGAACTACACGGTACTTGGGACACTGCATCATTTGAACACTGTCTGAAAGGGAGGGGACACTGGAATGGTTTGCTCAGAGAAGCTGTGGATGCCTCATCCCTGGAAGTGTTTAAGACCAGGCTGTGAGCAACCCGGTCTTGTGGGAGGTGTCCCTGCCACAAAAAAGATGATCCTTAAGGTCCTTTCCAACACTCAAACCATTCTATGACTTCATTCTATGAACTCTGCCACCGGCATATGCCATGCTGAGATGGAGGCACTACCCTTACCATCCATGCAGATATTTTTGTGCTATGACATTGTATGTCCAAAGAAGCAAAGATCACTCCTTTAAATCAGAGCAGCACTACAGCTTTTGCTGATGCAAAGGACATAGTGTATCTTACCAGGGTTATCTGTGGAGGATAATGAGGGTAACTACTTACCTCTCTTCAACCTTCACCGAACTGGGGTGGAACTGGATGTTGGTGCTCTGGTTATTGTATCTGCCACATTCATCATCAATGTTGTACGTTTCAATTTTATCCGACCAGTCCCTTTCACAAACCTCTTTGTGATCTCGGTTTAATCTGAAAAGTCATTATTATCACATGTTGTTAGTGGAAAACTAGACAATTAACACGACCATCACAGACATCTGTGAAGCTAGGCGCTGAGTCTTTGTCTTTCAAAGAGCAGTGAGAACACAAACTTTCCTTTTTGTCTTGGAAGCCCTCACCAAACTCTCTCTCCCAGCTATCTGCTAGAAGGATGGTAAGCCTGACGTGCTAACCACCACCCCAGACCTCCTGTACCATTCTGTGCCTGCTGAAGGCTTAGATCTCCTACAGCCTGAGACAGAGGAGTTGTTGGGCTTTGGATTTTACATCATAATTCTAAAACACAGAGGATATTTTCAACAGTGGCAACAGCTGGATGTGGACAATAGGTGGAGGTTGCCCAACAGAACACTCATCCCATGATAAGACATCAGGTAGTACTATCTCCATAAAGAAACCTTATATCATGCCCAAGCCCTCCTGTCTAGTCTTTCAAAGACCATAGCACACAGACAGTGTAATTTGTCCTTGGAAGGTAGGGGTACAATGATACTCAGAGTTAAAACTGCTGCTTTGTTGTCAATTACATGAGTCACGCGTCACCCAATTAATTAGAATGACTTCTGATCACAAAAGACAGTGGGTCGTTATCGACTGTTAACACCAGATGTCACTGTTGCCCCAGGAATTAAAAAGATTCTGCTGGATGAGACTAAACAGTGTCAATAATGATACTAAAATGCTCTTAAAATAATTACAAGAAGCAAAACTTAAACTCAGTAGACTCCTCTCACACTCTAATTGATGTAACAGAACTACTTTAAATTATTTTACATTTATAGACATCCTTTCTACAACCAGTATTTCATTTTATCTGGTAGAATAGCACAAATTGGAGAAGATAAAATTAAAAACCCTAAAACTTCAAGGTTTCCAGCAGTTGAATCTTTCCCCCTGATGCACCTTAAGGTTGGGGTGATATATTTCCAAAGGGTTTGTTATATATTAAAGGAAAATATTCCTTCTGAAGTGCAATGACCACCCAGAGTGATAGAGAACGTAGAGTGAAGTCTCTTATTATTAAGTTCACGCTGACATCTGGCGGCAAAAAAACTCACCTGGAAAAGGTCTTTAGATCAGAGAAGTTATTTTTAAAAAGCCTGTACTGCAAATATATCACAAGGTAGAGTGATATCCAGATAATACTTTCAGTGTACATCAGTTCAGCGCTGGGAAATCGGAGAACTGAATGCACATACTGAAAACCAGGATGGAAAATCGAACGTTTGCCTTTAGGACATGGCTCTTCTCTTCTCTTCTCTTCTCTTCTCTTCTCTTCTCTTCTCTTCT
>JANVCC010000081.1:1454894-1485995 GCA_025345505.1 Todiramphus chloris collaris
CTTGAAAATCCTGTTTCATCCCTGAAGCCTCAGGTTAACATGGGATCCACGTGGCTTATTAGCCTGGCATTGGTAAGATCTTCAACCGCTGGGCATCATAGCCCTGTGTACAAAGAATTACTTGGCTCTATAAATTAGCTACCAAGGGATCATAAAAACCATCTTACCTCATCTGGTTAACAGTTTGCATCAAAGTTCTTTTCAAAAGCTCCTGGATATTTCTGATAAGTTCAGCTTCCTAGGAAAACAAAACAAAATAAAACAACATTGAGACTACTGTGATACCCAGAGCAGTACATACTATCCTGCAGAGCAATTTGAGTTCAATGCTCCTGGTTAAATACTTAAATCTTCTGCTCATCACCCGCTTTTAGCTTATTGTTGCAAGACATGATTTTCCAAGGAGTTAGTAGATACTGAAGTATCTCAGCAGTAAATCTAAGGCAGCAGCAATCATTGCATGTGTAGTCTCTGAAAAAGTCTATGTTCTAGGAGATTAAACAGACTATCTGAATTACTTCCCTCGAAGTAAAGAAGAATAAGGCAACAGCATCATGCCCAGGACACCAGCATCATGCCTTGCACAAAGACAAGATGCCATCTTAAAACTGAGATCTGCAAGCACCAACTGGGATGCCAGAGGCTGCTGCCTTGCATGGGGATGTGCTACAGCAGATGGGCTACTCTGGCACGACACTGGCTTCCAGAACCTGCTGAGTCCTTGCAGATACCTTCAGAGCCCACTGCCTTCTTCTGCAGGAAGTGTTTTAGCTGTAAGCCAGGGAGAGGCTTCCCAGCAGATTCCTGCAGATCTCCAGACCCAGTTCGTCTGGCTATGGTGAGAAGTGGCTATTTAACTAACATCAAGGAGCAGCAGTATCATAGCCTTTGGTTGCCCTGCCTCCTTTGAATGCTGGGAACTAAACCCAGAAGTTACAAGTCTATGATCCAAACAGCTCTTGTCTGCTTCAGCAGGTACAGGAAAACCAACATAATAAAACACGATGACACAGCTTTAATATTGTTATTAGTTCTGTTTATTCCAAGAACTCTTTTTGCTTCTGGTGATGGACAGCATGGAGGATGGCAGAAGTGTCTCATTTCCACACAAATGTGATTGAACAAAGGAAAAAAAAGACCACACTTTCTAACCATCTCTTGTTGAACAAGAAGTACCTGGTGCTCATTGATTGCAACAATGCTGCTTTAGGGATTGTCAGTGCTCCATGAAGTGACCTTCCTGACCTGGTAATTACTCATTACTATATAAAAACCAGTCCAGCAAGCTTTTTCTTTTTAATTCTTTAAAGGAATTTCATATTTGAGGCTTGGATATTAAAAAAAAAAAGCTTTTGTATATGAAAAGCTCCTAATTAATTTTGCTGGTTTACATCAGTGACAGTCACCTAATGGCAGCTTAGGGAGTATATACTTACTAATAAACTTTATTCCCAGAACACTGCAGGCACTTGTTGATCCTTGTACTGTTTTCAACAGTCCCTGCAGCGTCTGTTTCCCCATCAAAAGAAACCAACATAAAAAAATGATCATTTTATTCTAAATGGGAAAGGACAGTCAAGATTGGGATGAAAAGATCACCTTTAAGGCTTTAAAAAAGCACAGTTAAAATAGATACGTGGCTGAAGGTATCATTTTACAAACTGTGAGAACACTAAAACTCACTTTCTGCAGGAAGCATTGCCATGGCTGGGGTGTCAAAGGAAGAACCCAAAAAGATTCTAAAGGGTTAGAAAGATCCAGCGCTCGAAATGACGTTTGTAGTCATGGATATTATTTTGTGTTGGGTAGTCAGTCTCTGTGTAAATAAAGAGACAATCAATTTCCTGTGAGTAATGTGGTCTCTCACATGGAAAGAGTGAAATAATGCAAAACTAAAGAATTCCCTTGCTGAATGACCTAAAATGAAACTTAAAACTGGCTTCCCTGCGGAGGAGATATACATTCAAATGTGACATTTGAAACTGAGGATACAGTGCTCGTAATTAATGTCAGACTAAGACCAGAGTGAATAAGCAGGTGTTAATGACAACGAATTTCCAACACTTATCTACTAAATGATTTTTCTTAATTTTTAAAACACTTTAAAAGTCCAAATGTCTGCCTGGGACGAGCTGGGGCACTAGGTGGCAGATGAAGATCCTTTGATGTAGGTGCCTCAGTCTTGGCTGTACTGTCAGACATTGTGTAGAATCCAACCTGCTGCCCACCCACGCCTGACACTGGCTCCTGGGATCGATGGGGAGAAGGTCCCCACTGCATGAACACCACGCACAGAGGAGCTGGAGGTGGGAATCTCCTACACCATGTGAAGAGATTCAGCCTAGACGTAAGGAAGACACTTTTTACACTAAGGGTGGTGAGAGGCTGTGCCAGGCTGCCCAGAGAGGTGGTGGCTGCCCCATCCCTGGCACCATTGCAGGGGAGGTTGCCCGGGGCTCTGAGCACCCTGCTCTAGCTGCAGATGGCCCTGCTCATGATGCATAGCTCTAGCTGCAGATGGCCCTGCAGGGGGATTGGACCAGATGAGCTTGAAAGGTCCCTTCCAACCCAAACCAGTCTAAGATTCTATGACTTATCCAATGCCACATCTGCTCCTTCACATTTTCTTTGCAGAGTTAACCCATCAGCAAACATGGCAAAGAGAGATGCAGCCAGGAGCTCTCCCGGACTTTGTGATTTCAGACATAAAGCTGTGGGTGCTACCACATTAAAATCCTGGGGGCAGATCTGGGGTTCCAGAAGAGGCAGGATAAATGTCCTTTATGTGGTGTGTGCACAGAATTGTGCTGGCAATTCATCTGCAAGCCTGGTCTGCATTAAGAGAGGAAAAGCATGTGAAGGAGTTTTAGTAGCTAGCAGCATCTCTGTTTGAGAGGACAACAATAACAGAGATTCACATTTCTTCAGTTCACGAGAGGACCTGGTGGCTGAGATGTCTATTTTGCTTTCCTCCGTATTTTTCCCTTATATGTCTTCATGTGCTCTCTATTAAAATGAAATATTGACAGCTCTGAAGCGATCTTGGCTTCTTTTCAGCTGTCTTCTCCACACTTAATACTAATAATAAGCCTCTGTTTTTATAAATGGTCGTCAATTAACAGGGAGAGAACAGCTTATAGCTTAGCGTGCCATTTATTTTATAACAGCTTTTAATGTTTATGATGCAAAAGTTGGAATTTTCCTCAAATGGGGTGATAAAACCATCCCAGTTCATGACTTTGTAAGTGCCTAATTGATGGCGCAAAGCAAACACTTCAGAGCAGCTGTTTGTGCTTTCCATGAATTTACAAACTCAGGTTTTTTTGCAGCTTGCCTTTTCACATCAGCCACTTGCAGATGTCAGCAACCTCTAAATACAGCACCCGAGGCCAGGATGACAGAGTGAGGGAGCAGCTCAGAGGAACTGGGAGCACCCTGTGAGAGAAGTGGGTGACAAATCCATCCGCACCCATCCATCAGTACCAATGTGACACCAGATGTCCAGACATCAGCAGAGCAAAGAAAATCAGACTAGCTTACAGAGCTCACTAGATTTAGCCCCGCAAATGGCAGGGAATGGGAAGATTTCTGTTCATTACAGCTGGGAGTGAAAGCAGGTAACGGTCTTTAGAATCTCAGCTCTGTGACTGGCTTTTTTTCCTCCTCCAAAAATCAGCCCTGCACTCTGAACTGAGATAGAATAGAATAGAATAGAATAGAATAGAATAGAATAGAATAGAATAGAATAGAATAGAATAGAATTCCTGACGCTGGAAAAGACCTCTGAGATCCTCAAGTCCAGCCTATAACCCAACATGACCACATTGGCCAGACCATGGCACCCAGTGCCACATCCAGACTTTCTTTAAACACAGCCAGGGATGGCGACTCCACCACCTCCCTGGACAGCCCATTCCAATGCCTGATCATCCTCTCTGTCAGGAAATATTTCCTGATATCCAACCTAAACCTCCCCTGGCACAGCTTCAGGCCTTGCCTATGTACAGGACTCTCCTCCTGCCCATCAGTTCACTTGGCAAAGCAACAGATCACAACGTTTGGAAATAGTTCTGTTGTTTTCCTTGCCCCACTACTGCAGTTGGCAGGAATACACACTTCTATCCTTGTTCCACTTTTTAAAACTGTAATTTTACACAGTTGACAGGATCTTGGCTAATGCCTTTGTCTTCAGCATCAGGGAATAGCTGGGGCTAACTTCACTGTTGAAGCAAACACACAACAGATCGACACTCTGAGGCTAGGGTAGAGAAAAATTAAGTGCATCCACTTATTCCACAGTCGCAGCTGGCACTCAGTTAATAAGTCTGGACACTGGATATGTGGAAATAACCTTGAAATGCAGTATATATGCAGCTGACACATGATTTACTGACATTATACCGCCACGTGGCAAGTCCTTTGCTAGGGCTTGCCTTTTCAGTATTAGATTTGTGCACGTACACATGCTAAAGGGTCATTAAACTGATGCAAAGGGGATTCAGAAGAGATATCATATGAGTTACAAAGGTCAAAAACCTCACCCAAAACAGATGCACATACTGCTTTTTATGAATTCAGCTATTTCCAATGCACAAAGAAGTGAAATTATTCCATTTGAGAGATTTCATCTTCTTTTTAGTTACCTAAAACCCTTCTTTATTTGAAGAAAAATTGTGTCCTTCTGCTTCCTTTTTCTTAACCAGAACTGCATTAAGGAAAGGTGATTATGCTGTTAAGTGGAGTCAATGAGTAACAGCTGATCATATTGTGCATGTGAGGAGCTTTCACTTAAATACCCTCATCCCAGCAGTGGCTTTTTAGTGGTGGCATGTGATCTGAATATGACTCCATGCTGCAAAGCAAATAGGACAGAGGAGCTGGAACTGAAACTCCCTCCAAGAAATAGATGGTGTGCCAAAAAATAGGAAGAGCCCAAGGGTTATCTGGATGCATAAAACCTGCCTCAGAGAGATTTCTGTTTTCTTTGTGAGGCATCTGAAGTGATTCCTACCAAACAGGGAAGGAAAGTGCAATTACATGCAGAGATTCAAACCTGCTGGGGTAAGTGTATTTGATGTTGTCTCTTTAAATGTCATCTGCCAAGAGGCTGCTGAAAGGTGGTTACCTCTGAGAACTGGGAGCTGTTCTTTATTGCTGCAGAAAGCTGAAAGCAGGAACAAACCCTATGTCCTGTGAAAAGCTTTTCCATGGCTGTGGGCAAGGTAGTCCCTTGTCTAGATGTGCTCTTCCCCACTTGCAGGTTCCCCTGTGCACCTCTCATGGGAGCTGTCAGGGACATGGCAAAGATACTGGAGGATGATGATGCCAGCACAAGCCTGGGCTGTTAGTAAAATTTCAAAGGAAGGAAAATGCTTGAGTATATCAATTAACTGTGTAATTAAAACTGCAAGGAGAATTCCTATTTCCCAACACAGATGACTTTAGGAAACTGTTCTTTTTCTCAGTTTTTTGCATGGGGAAGAGAATAAATTCCTCCCAACCTCCCTTGCATTACTCAAGAGAGTTAGGATTAGGAAGTGACTGGACAAGCAAGCAGCATTTGGGAAAAGTCTGTTGGTACTGCAGTGACAAAATCTGCAGAACTCCAGACAAGCGAGTGTTGTAAAAGAGCTACCAGTGAGCTGGGCCATTAACTGGGAAGTCTGTGCAGTGAACAGTCAGAATTCATGGAAGAGCAGCTCTAAGTGTCAAGAATTATTAGTCAGCTTTGGAGAGAGTAAGAAATACAAGGTACCATCTAATTTTGTGCAGTGGAAGAGATACAGAGTACAGGTGCAGAGCTGGCAAAGCCGCCCAGGGTACATTTTAACATCTGTTTGCAAACATTCGTGCCATAAAATCTGTTCCTCAGTGAAAATGGGAAGGATTTCCTCTGATGTTATGTCCTCCTCTTCTTTCTGCGCTGCAAAGGTCATTGGCATGGCAACAAAACCTTCATTTCTCAAGAGTCCGTCTGCTGCTGATGTACTTGCCTCCCTCAGCTGAACTCACATCATTCTTTTTTGATGACACACAACTTGGCTGTTGACTGTCTGTTGTCACAAGCACGCAGCCACAACTTCAGGTGAAGAATTAGCAGCAGCAGATGGACTTTTGAGCAATGAGCAAAGTATTCTCTGAGATCGGGAGGAAAGAAATACGGGCAAGAAACCCTGCCACAAAATGTTGGGGTTTTTCAAAAATCTTCCGTTTCACAATTTCCCTAAAACATCAGCAGCTGATGAAAAGAATTTCTTTCCTGCAATGTGAATTTTGCAAGAATTCACACACTGAAATACCCTATACACCAACTCTCACATGTTTATATCTTTGACTGGAACAGCCTCTCAAATATCAACTACAATACAGCAATTGCACACAATTCCTATTCAAAATATTGCTAAATGTTACCGTGCTAAATACTATCATTCCACCAACTACTATCATGCCATCAGCTACGTAAGTCTCTTCAATATTTCTCTAACAACAAATATTAATCATCTGGTTTAATCAGGAGCTCATCAGGCATCAACTCCCAGAGTATATTGGAGGCTGCTGGCAAATAATCAATTTATTTGTGTGACACTAGATTATCACTCCAGAATGAAAAATGACCCAGAGTCAGTTCTCTGCATATTCCAGAGTGAAAAATGACTCAGAATCAGTTCTCTAACTCGTGCAGTCCCAATAATCACAGCGGCTTCAAAGGCAATCGACACGCAGTGTTGGATCTCAGTGACAGAAAGCAAGGTGTCAGCTGGACTGAAGAGTCCTTTGTGGGATGAAAAGGACCAAGCAAATTTTAGGAGAGTCTCAGGTTTGTTGAAGTCACCCTGCCAGAAATACCATCTGTCTGTGCCCCCCCTGCTTGCCTGGAGCTGTCATTTCATGCAGGTGTCTCATGACTATGTTGTACTCTTCATTGTGGTGTCCTGCAGGATGTTTAAAATCTGGACAGTTTCAGCATAGAAACAGACAAGGAACATTTTGCCGGCGCTGATCAGTCTGCTTATTGGGCACTGCATTTTTAAAGTGTAACCTGCAGAGGTGAGGGGACTTTAAGCCAAGCAAAGCCTGGAATAAGTTTTATGCCAGACTGGGATGCCCATCTTGGTGCAGGAAGCCTCTGTTTTAATTTTGTTTGGATCTGGTTTGAGGGGGTGGGTAGGGGGTGTCTGGTCTCCTCTAGTTGTACTCATATGATTTTAAGTACTTTTTAAACAGAGGAAGGCTGGTAAACAATCCTTCTTAAAGCTAGGAGAGACTCCAGGCTGCTAGGAACTGCCAGAAGACAACTTAATGAGCTGCAGTTATCACCTGCTGACCAAGATGTTCAACTTTTTAGAGACCAAAGCAGCACTAAGCTGCCTACAACCCTCAACATCCTAACGTCTTTCTTACCTTCAGCAACTCTTTCTCCACCTCGTCCCTGACCAGGTCTGGGGGCTGCCTCCTCTCGCGACACTGCAGGTTATCAGTGGCAATGGCATAGGGCAACTCGGTGGCACCTAGAGCCCTTTCCAGCCGCTGCTTCTGGGCTGCCAGCTGGCTGGTCTCAGCACTCAGATCCTCAATCTCCTTCTGGAGCTCGGATTTCCAGAAGTGTATGTCCTGCAGGCGCTGGCCTAAGGAGGCTGTGGAGGCCTGCTGGGCATGCTGGGCGGCAGCAGCAGCATGTTTGATCAGTTCCTTGGCCTCGGCCCGGCCGTGCTCAGACTGCTCGCAGCCGGCGAAGGCCTTGTAGTACAGGTCAGAGTTGTTCTGGTGCCACTCAGCGGGCAGGTACTTGGCCGTACGGAAACCAGCCGTGGCCAGGCCGCTGGAGGAGTCGGGCCCCGTGTTCAGCGCCACCTCGTACACCTTCATGGGCAGGTCGGAGGCGGGCACGGCCTGAGGCGCCGGCTCCTTGGTCAGGGGGACCGTGGCCTGCGCCATGGCGCCAGGGCCTCCCTCAGGGCGAGGCCTCGCCTCCCGCTAGGCCGCGCCGCGTCCTCCCGTCGCCGTGGCAACGCGACGCCAAGGGAAACCCGCGCGGGAAGAGCCCGCCCCTCCTTACAGGCAGCGACCAATCAGAGAGCGGATCCGGCCGGGGGGCGTCTCGGATAGGGCAGCGACGGCTGCCAGTACCCGCCTCCAAGCTGTTCGTTGCTATGGCGACGGGGACACCCAAAGGGTAAGGGCGGGGGGTGCCGGCGGTGTCATGGCGGCCCCTGGGCGGGAATCCCGGCGGTCTCGGGGCCTGGGACGGGAGGATTTCCCCGCCACGGGCCTTGCCGTGCGCGGTATAACGCCTGTAACTGGCGTGCGCGACCGTGTCGGGGAGAAGGGAGTCACGCCGAGGTCCCTACGCTGCCTCCGGCTTCCCTTTGGTGCCGGGGAGCTTCCATTCTCCGAGCGCCCAGCAGCGCTTGTTCCTCTGCGGTGCGGGGACGCGAATGGATCCCCACGGGGCCTCGGTCGGGGTCCCGCCCAGCAACCAGGGGGGTCGAGGGGGCCGCCATCCCCCGCTGCTCGCCCCGGGGCCCAGAGAGCCCCTCGAGCAGCAGCCAAGGCCTTGTGGAGGAGGCCCCGTGGAGAAGGCCTCGGGGCCCTGCGGCACCCGGTGGTTTTAAACCATTCTATTGAGTGTATTTTTTTCCACCTCGCTCTGTTTTCCTGCCCAAACGTTCGTCCTTAAGCCGATTTGTGCGACTCGGGCCTCGTCAGGGATCAGGTGCCTGTGAAACGCAGCTGCTCGTTGTCACCTGGGGCCACGCAGACAGCTCGGGGGTGAATTCTGTTAACGTTTTTGGGGGCTGCCATCGCTGTGCAGCGAGGGAAGGAGATGGTAGGAGAGGCTGTGAGGCAGTCTGCTCTTCAGAGCCCTTGGAGGGAGGAGGGAAAGGTGCTGGAGAGCCCGGTGACAATAGAGGGCACTCTCGTCCTTGCACAGCGACGCTTCCTCTTGTCTTCAGTGTCATTTTGATGTAGAAAATGAAGCAAAAAGAAAAAGAATAAGCCATGTGCACTGCAGCCCGCCCGGTGTCATCCAGGCTAATCGGCTCCTTGGGTGTTGCGAGTGATGCCTGAGCTGCATCGAGGTGTCCACGGCAGATAAAACACCCCCACGCACACCAAGGGCGTGGAGTAAGAGATAAAAACCCCCACTCACACCAAGGATGTGGAGTAAGCACTCCCCGACTCGGGAGAGGTGCGCAAACTTCTCCAGGAAGCATTTTGCTTTGTGAGCCTTTGCTCTTCAATCCACAGAAAGTGCAATGGTCAGGGTTTGGTTTTGTTTGTTTGTTGTTTGTTTTTTTTGTGTGGGGTCTTACACTCTTTTGAAAGATCAAGGGGTTGTCCCTGATCACAGAATCATAGACTCAGGGAATGGCAGGGGTTGCAAGGGACCTCCGAAGAACAGATTCCAACCCCCCTGCCAGAGCAGGGTCACCCAGGGCAGCCCACACAGGAACAGATCCAGGTGGGTCTTGAAAGTCTCCAGAGAAGGAGACTCCACAGCCTCTCTGGGCAGCCTGTTCCAGGCTCTGGCATTCTCACAGTGAAGAAGTTTTCCCTCGTGTTGAGATGGAGAGCCTGCATTCAGAAGGTGTATCACCCATCGGCTGCAAAGCTGCTGCCCACCAACCCTGTGCGGCAGCTGGCAGCACGTGCCCAGCAAAGGCTCCTTTCCACAGAGGTAGTATTGGAAAAGCAGATTCAGGCCCAGCAGAGATAAGAAATCCCTCACCTTTCCTTTTGTGAATATTATAATTGGCCCTCCAATTAAACAGCAGCAGCGGATGATCTCTTTGAGCTGCTGGAATGACACCCTTTGCTGTCCCTTTCTGTTCCTCTCCTTTTTCATGCACATCTCCTCTAACTGCAGCTGTCCTATCTGTTCCTTTCCTTACGTTCCCCCCCAGCCTGTACCTTTCTTTCTCTTTCCTCTGCTTGTTGCCTTCTTTGCATGATGATCTATGCAAGTACAATATGTCTACAGGAAAAGCCCTGCTGAGCTATTCAGAGCAAAAGTCCTTGGTATGAAAAATACATTTTTTTTTTTTTTTTTTAAAAAAAGGGCAGCAACAATTTGCTTTTAAGTAGCCCTTTTTTTTTTTTTCTGAAGGTTTCAAAAGAGCTTTTGTTAGTGATGTCTTATCACAGCCTGTTCAGCCCCAGCAGTTTTGAAAGTGGGTCAGTCAGGGCCATGATGGGATGTGGCTGAGGTTGCAACCTGGGCTGAGTCCCAGGCCCTAAATCTGACCAGTAAATTATAATCTCCTCCGACAGGGAACCACTGCACACACACACGACAGTAAATTCTTCCTGATCCCGTGCAAGGACTACTTCAGTGAGCAGTTTTGTGGTTGTTATCCCAACTGGTCAATGTTTCCAAGGACCAGATGGGTTTTAGGGAGTGTTTTCATCAGGCTGTTTATTTTTTGTCAGTCTAAGCCTGCTTTCAAGTGTTCACAGATGCATCATGTCCTACCAGGCTGCATATCATGTTGCTAAAAGAAATAAAAGCAAAACCTATTGGCACCTGGCAGATTCAGGAGTTCCCTTTGTTATCCAAGGTAGACCCAGGGCTCCTGTGTTTCAAAGCCATTCTGACAGCCAAGTGATTTAATATGCCACTCTAACAGATAAATTATTAACAGCTATTCAAGATGTTCCCGGAGCACAAGATGACAAACTATACTGGGGGAAAAAAAAAAAGGAATAAATAAATAAATAAATAAAAATCTCTGAATGTGCTGCCTGGCAGGGAGACGTGGTGCCTCTGCATCAAAAGCAGCCCAGTCACTTTTCATATCTCTGCCGTCAAGTGCCAAAAGATGTTTCCTCTCCCTCGGCTGCTGTGGTGGGGTGGGCAGAGAGAGCTGAGCCGCTTTCGTGGGCTGCCTGGCCTGGCTTGGCTGCTCAGCTTGGAAGTGCTCACAGCTAACTAATAACTGGCCATGCAGAAAGGCAAGCAATCAGTCACACAGGCAGGAAATACCATCCGGCGGTTCCCTGTAATTCAGCGTTTTGCAAGGAGGGGGGAAAAGGCCGAGCGGAGATGGAGCGGTCGTTCGTTAAAGTTTATATGGTACATTAGAGGGGCATTGGCCTGAGCTGCCTATTCTCAGGACAGAATTGCTTTAAAAATCGATCTCCCTTTCTATTTTTTTTTTTTTTAATTTTTTTTCCCCTCTCTCTTCGCATTGGATATTCTCATGATGATGAATCGTCTGTGAAGCAGCCAGGGGTTGCTTTCACTGCATTTCAGATCCCAGACCCCAGTCCTGCCATTTGTGCTGCTCCCATCGCATAAAAATTCACACCGACGGCCCTAACTGAGGCACTGGTTTATATCCAAAAGCCACTGCATCTGAGGAGCCCGATCTGCTTTTCTTACCTCCGTGAACAGGGCAGATATTCACCAAACCTGTTTGATTAATGTAGTTCTCTCATATTTCCTGCTGTTTGAATGATCCAGTTTCTTAAGTCGTTTAATAGCCCTTGAAGCTCTGGGTCTGCCTCTCTGAAATGCAGCTTCTAATTCAGACTCTCACCAAGGGGCAAAACTTGCTGGCAAATGCTGGCCAGGTGTGTTAAAAACACAGCAGCCAGATGCCAGGCTCTTAAATCTCTTAAACCTGCTCTAGTGGGAGATGTCCCTGCCCATGGCGGGGGGGGTGGAACTAGATGATCTTTAAGGTCCCTTCCAACCCTGACAGTTCTATGATCTCGCAGCTTTCCTGTTTTATCTCAGCTCGTTCGAGTGCAGCACCAGGTTCTTCATGTCCACCCTGACCTGACTCAAACTTGAGGACTGTGTGAGCCCCAACGAGGAGAGCCAGGGCAGAAGGAGGACAAGAGATGGACCCTGGCTTCCCCAGGCTATACAGCATTGCAAGGAAACACCTTTGAGTACCACAGGCTGGGAGTGCTGCTTCAGAAAAGCCATCTGCTAGAAGCAGAGGGCCAAATTCTCCCCGTGGTGACCTGCTTGTTAGAATGTGGCTGGGTTTTACTGAGTGTAGAACATCAATTTTCTTTATTTAATATAGCATCATTATACATTTTATCTGCTGGCTCCATAGCCCAGTGATGAGTACCTTAGCAGGGTGATAGATAGAAAACACAGTGCATTCATCTGGATGATTGATAGGGAGAAAATGTGGTGAATTAGTTCAGAGAAGAGAAAATACAGTTGATTATTTTATATAAGGCAGCGTCTGGCACTCACAATCCCTGCCTGAGAGCGACAGAGCACATGAATAAAAAGATTAAAGAGTTCAGAAGTGAATTTTTTGTTTTAATATCAACATATGGGCAAAGTGTTACATTGCAGCTTAAGCTATAAACAGACGCGAGCCTCGGGAGCACGGATGTTCAGCAAAAGACTGAGAGCAAAGGTTATCCAAGAACAGAGGCATTGTTTTTGTATTGTCTCAGATCACTGAGATTAGAACTGTTGCTGTTGTTTCGAATCTAATCACCCCCTCCTGAAATCTGATAGATTCAGATAACGTTAATTATTTGTAGCAGTATCAGCATGTCTTTTGAAAAAGCAGTTATTTCACAAACAAAACAAAGCCTAAATTGAGCTATTCCGGCGTGGATGAAAACACCATTTAAAGCTTCATTTCCCAGCCTTATATCTCAGGGGCGGACTGTGTTTGATTAGATCCTTCCAGCGGGTGAGACCAGTTTGAGTGACAGCTATCTACACCAGATCGACGCTCCGGTTATTTGCATTTTTCCACCAGCTCTGGGAGTTTGTTCTTTCTCCTTCCTGAAATCCATCTTGATGGGGCAGCGTTAGACAAATCGTTTTAATTGCAGCGTGAGGACTGGAGGCTTTTCAGAAGGTCAGGGTCTCTGCCGACAGGTTCGATTAAAACCAGACATGGGTAAAGAGACCAGAGTCAGATGGAGAGCAACGAGTCTGGGCCAAAGGGAGAGGTCGTCTCACCTCCATGACCCCCTGGTGTGTCCATCTTCCCAGTGGTAGTGAGCCAGGACCATGTGTCAATGAGAAAAGTGAGGACATTTCTGCTTACACCCCAGCAAGGATGTCATGCTGATGATGTGCATCATCAGGGTTCTTGGAGATGGAGAATAATTAACTAGAATCCCTCCCTTCCCCTGTCCCGCCCCAGGCAGAGCTGCTGTCTCCTCTATGGCAGCAAGGACAGTTGGGATCTGCTGCCCTCCCATTAAGCTGGTCTAGTCAGTGAGGAGGAGATTGAGGAATGATGGTCCAAGTTGTGCTGTGGTAGGATTTGTTTTGACAAGGAGCTGCCTGCCTTGTGCTGCTGGGTGGAAGAACTGGGAGCGGGAGCTGGTGAGTGCCTGGTTGAGGTCTGGCTTGGCAACGTGGGCTGAAAACAAAACCAGTATCATCCTTACCTTGTCCTACCAGACCCGTTCCTGCTGCTGGCAGCTCCTCATACAGGCATGGGCAGAGGTAGCTCTTGTGTTTTAAAAGAGAAAGCAGTCTGGTTGTTCAGACCTTAACTGGAATAAACTGGTTGAGTTCCAGGAGGTCTATGAAATTAAACTGCCATTTGCCAGCAGAAAATCTGATCTCATGCTTATGGCAAGACAAGATACTCTCTCCTTAAAAACTGTAAAAACCTCTCAGCTTCTGACTTCCAAATTTCACTTAGCCATTTTCTTTCGATATACTTTTGCCTTATTAGATTCCCTGATGTTCATCCAAACATCCTCCTGATGTCTGGTTTTGGAGCGTGTGTTCCTTCCAAATCAAACGCCTGGCACGTGAGCACGGCCTCCGTCGGTGAGTGTGTGGATGTGGGAGCACAGCACTGAATTATGGCTGAATCTTCTGAGTTTGTTGAGTCTCCTTCACCAAACCACCTTCCCACGGGAAGGATGTGGTGCCCTGTCCCCTAGACCCTTGTGAACCATGACTCACACGTGCTTAGTTTTGCTTTCCAACCATTGCTGTCAGTCAAGTGTGTCCCGTGGTTCTTCAAAATGGAAATCCATGTGTGGTTGCACCAAGCTCTGCTGCAGAAAGCAAATCTTGGGCTGGCAGTTTTGGTGGGGTTTTTTTTTTTCCCCCTCTTTTCCCAATTTATTCTGCTTAAAGGAGGCACGTGGTGATAATCAGTGTACTCCTGACCTTAGGGAGTTCAGCAGCCATCTGTTTAAAATGGAGATGTAAAGAATTTCCAGAAAATCCTTTTATTATTCTCTTGAACTGAGAGAATAACAGGAGGAGTCCTCAGCATGGACAGCAGTTTTACAGCACTAACAAATTCCACAGCTAACAGGAAAACAATCAATTTATCACCCAAGGCCACTGCTTTCTCTGCGTGGAGCCCGGAGGTTTGCTGCGCTTTGGAACGATAGGCCATCCGTTTTAGTTAGCTTCATTTTCCCAGCTTTTTTCCAACTTTGTAGCTGAAAACAAAGTCTCCCCTTCAGCTCCGTTCTCTTTCTGCAGCCAAAACGTACATCTGCAGGCAGAGCAGAAAGCAGGGGTTTTGTTTGAACAAGCTCAGGCCTGTTTAGGATTTTTTTCTGGTACAAATCAGGTCCTTGATCCCTCACTGAGGAGTCCTGGGAAGATCCTTGTTCTGGCACAAAGCCCCCTCAGAACCATCCGCCTTCCTTATGGGCTCCAAGCAGCCAGTCAGTGCCTGAGATTTAGGATGGATGGATGGATGGATGGATGGATGGCTGGCTGGCTGGCTGGCTGGAGTTTACCAACATCATGGGACACAAATAGTGCATAAATAGTTGCATAAATTAACAGAAAACTTTGTATTTTAGCTAAATAATTTCCCTCTTGGGCCTTTCTGTATTTCCTTCAGAGCCCCCCCCCAAAGCTGAACGTGGTCATCTCCTTGTCTCCTCCAGTCTGATCCTGTCAGGCTTCAATAATAAAATTATATCAGATGAAATGGTCAGGGAGCTAACACCAAAGGTTTAATTGTTTTTCTCAGTGTGTCTAAACCAAACATTAACTATTTGTTAGCAAATAAGGAGTGTCCTCATCCACTGCATCAATATTTAAGAGAAATTCACTGAAGCCCCAGTGATGGTGTTTGGTTTTTTTTTTTTTTTTTTTTGCAAGATATAAAATGTGCAGATATGTAAAAAGCATAAAGCCTGAGCCTGAAGGTCTTTGTAAATGTAAGTAGGAAAATGTTTAATTTCCATTTTAAACTCGAGCTGAGGTTGTACTTCATGCTGTTCACATTGTCTTCAAACTGGGGAATGAAGAACAAAAAAACTTCAAAAGCAGTGACTTGGGTAGTTGGGAATTTCAGCAAATGATAGTCTTGGAAAGTATTTTCCACTGCAGAGCTGAGTATTTCTCCTGAAAAGGACTCCTAAAGCAGTCTCTGCTCCCACCAGGGCAAACCAGTCTGTGCCCTGGGCTTTTGGAGCATGCCCAGCTCCTCCAGCAAGGCTGCCCATGCTTAATAAAGCAGCTACCCAGTGCTTAATAAAGCCATGGGAAGGTCATCTGGGGGAGGTGGTGAAAGCTTCAGTTTGGACTTAATACATTTAGCTTTTTAAGCCCTGGAGACAGAGAGTGCACGTGTTGGGACAGGACTGCCCTTGGACAGGTGAGCAAGGAGGGAGAGCTCAAGCTGAATTTCATTACTGGAGGCAGAACCACTCTTGCTGCGGGTAGTTTCCATGGGTTTATTGTCTTTGGAATCTTCTGTCAGAGTCTGGACATGGTGCTGCTTTCCCTCTATCTCTGTCAGCGCTAATCGAAAGCACAGTGTGGTCTGAGATTTTCACTTTGTACCAGGGAATTAGTCAGCAGGAGAGAAAACCAATAATCGGCACCGTGCAAGTTCTCCACTCCTGCAGCACCTTGCAGTGAGTCACTTGGAAATGGCTTTTGCTGAGCTCCTACACTTGGCCAAGATGTTATTTCCTATCAGGAATGGTCGGTGCTCGGAGCCTGCGTGAAGGGGAGGGAGCTGAGCAAGGTGACAACACGTGAGCATTCGTGGTCTCAGGAGAGCGTGACTCAAGCCGTGGTGGCCGAGACGCGGTGAGGAAAACGGCACTAAATATTTGCACAGATCATTTCAGGTTATGGTCAGTGTTTTTCCCAGAATTCAGCCTGTCCCAAAACCCTGCACAATTCAACCCCTGTAGCTCTTTACTTTCATTCTCCAAAAAAAATTGAAACCCTGTAAAAGTTCCAAGTGTGGAGGATGAATCCCTCAGATGTTCTCAGGAAAACCAGGCGCAGGCAGAGAGATGAGTGATGGGGATGTAGAAATTAAAAGCCTGTGTGTGAATATGAAGAGGGATGTGAAAGTAATTTTGTCAAATACGTAGAAAAATCCACGATCTAGGTTTCCTTTTAGGAAGCTGAGAATTACTGCTCTCTGACTTCAATGTGCAGTTCTCTTGCTAGGAGGTATTTAGTATGAACATTCTCAGGGATACGGCAGGACTTTCACAGTCACCAAGTTAAAGAAAATGACATTTATATCAAGTTTTTGCCTTACCAGAACTAAAAGCTTTTTGTTTTTAATTTTCTGTCTTTTTTTTTTTTGGGTGGCTGATTATATTTGGGTTATTGTATTTATATTTCCAGCTCCATCAGAGGAGGTGAGAAGGGGTGGGGTTCAATACGTAGGTAAAATCGACCTGTGCTTTGAATTTAATGACAGAGACTTAAAACTTCTGGAGTGTGTTTCTCTTCTGAGATTCTTCTGATCTCAGCCATTGAGTTTATCTTCATAAACTGCAGGGAAAATGGAAAAGTAATGTCCTTGTCTTGGGAAGGAACTCATTCAAATTTATAACTTTGAGTAATACTCCTTACATACATTACTCTTCTTATTATTAGCAAATCTGACATGAACAGATCTTCTGCAAAGCTATTAGTCGTTGGTAAATATTTACTTAGCAGCATCAGGGCATTTCAGCTTATTTCTTTTCTCATGAATCATTTGTTCATAATATCTTCCTATTATTATTCTTGATGCCTGATCGGTCCCCTAAATTGCCAACACTGTCTCTGCCCCCCGTGTCCTGGCTGACACCAGCAGTTTTGTTCCTGGCACATTCTTTTGGGTGATAATACTTTGGTTCTAGAAACCCCGAATGCAGGAGACAGTGAACATTTTCCACAACTTCCAGATACTTCTGACAAAACATTAATAATCTAATGTTCCCTTAGGAAAGAGCAAACAAAAAGTGGTGTGTTTTCAGATCAGCTTATTCTCTCGAGATGCTCTAAAGCAGGGGCAATGAGAAGTGAAGTTATTCAACAAACGCCTGGACCAAACTAACTGTAATTCTTAGGAGAAATGTGGGTGTATCTGCTGGGAAAGTGAAAATTAAAGACAAGTACATTGGGTTCAGCAGAGCTCAAGGTCTCTTTTCAAACAACAAGTCATGCATATATGAGCTAACCCAGAATGATGCTATTTTGCCTTTCTCTGTCTGCTAATGACACCCAGACAGCTCCGTCTTGAGTTGGCTCAGCAGCTTGGAAAGCTGCTGTAGATGACAGAGGAAAAGGACCCGAGCCTTGGATGCTCTGGGGAGGCCAGTGTGCTCCTTCGGGATTTACAGAGCCATCTGGACAACACTGGGCTGTGTTCCCGGTGGGAACGGTGAGAAGCAAGACAGCCCTGATACCAAGCCCGACTCTGTAATTCACTGGCCTTACATATTCTCTGGAATATATCTTATTTTTCATACCTGGCTCGTTTCCTAGGACTGAGTCCAAAACTGCTTCTGATCTTGACTGCTGGAGGATCAGTGTAAATACCGCGTGCTGTACGCCCTCCAAGAGCCGTCCCCAGCGAGTCGACTGTGGTTATCCCAGACAACAGCCTGATATTAAGATCCCCCATTATCAATGGTTTGACTTTTTGAAAGCCGTCTACATAAACAAAGCCTATTTAGCTTGTGATTGTGCCCTGGAGAGTGTCCTACAATCACTTTCATTTCCCCTTTCGCCTTCAAGGGAAGAATCTGTCCGAGCGAGGAGAGGAGAGACCGAGAACCACGGCTTGGATCCACTCCCAGCTGAATTACTGCATTACTGTGTGGCCCTGGACATGGCAGGGTGTTTTTGTTTTTCAGTCCATTCAACTAAATAATAAATATTCTGTCTGGAAATGGTTGAGAGAGACTCTTGTCCCTACAGAAAAGTGCACAAGAACAACACAGTAAATGGTAATAGAAGGGAAATGAAAATATAATGGAAATTAATTGAAAACAAAGCACAAAACAAACTTAAGAAAATATTAGTACCTGATTTTGAGATCTTTGCTTGTTGAGAATGGGCACTGATGTTTTTAGCTAACCATCCATGAGATAAATTCTGCTTTTTTTTTTTTCTCTTTGTTCTTCCATGAAAATTACATTTGGTCAGCACTTTCCAGGCACGTTTTTTGCTTCCAAACCGTGCGACAGCGGAGATTTATATGAAAAAAACATTCCAATAGAAAAGTTTTCTCTCTTCTTGAGTACATCAGTCTCTCCCTCCCTTAACAAAGGATCAGGGCCTTTCACGGTATGTACATGGTAGCTTAAAATGTTTGTATCCTTTGCTTTATTTACTGAAGACACTAAAGGCTCTGTCTCTGGGTGACACGTGCTGGTGAGGACCATCCCTGGCCCTGCCAGGTCTGTGTCCCAGAGTCCACTCACCGGCTGTTCTGAGCGGCGGCAGCAGCTCTCCGAGGCACCTTCTCTCTTCTAGCAGAGATGAGCTTCTCCAAGTGACCCCCATGACTGCTGGACAGAATTTCATAAGCTTTTCTCAAATGAGTGGACATGTCCTAAATTAACACTTCTCCCCAGGGCTGTGACTCTATCTGGGGACTCGTTTTGTAGCAGGAGGCTTGGGCAGTTTTTTTCCCCTCATTAGCACCGATAGTTAATTTGCTGTTCCCCTTCAGTCACTGCTGCTGTCAGATTGGGTTCATCTTCCTGATATTCCCCTGCAATGGGCTGAGCCCCGTGGGGAACGTGCTGTCTCGCATCTGCCCCCTCCACTTTCTAACGTGGGATGTGATGCTGCCCGCCTCCCGGTGAGTGGTCTGCTCTGCCTCTCTCCTCGCATCTCTGGCTCTTCAGGAAACCCACGTTACTTGTACAGTCAGTTTATTCAACTCCTAAGGCCAAAGAAAGGTTTTGGAACTCTTAAGTTTGTTTGTAGGGCTCCCACAGAGGAAGGGGGTTTCCTTATTCAATCCTGGTGAGGGTTCTAGAGCACCAGGGTGGTGAGGAGCAGCTGAGGGACCTGGGCTTGTTCAGCCTGGAGAAAAGGAGGCTTAGGGGAGACCTTCTGGCTCTGACAGCTCCTGACAGGAGGCTGGAGCCAGAGGGTGTCGGTCTCCAAGGAACAAGGGACAGGACAAGAGGAACCGGCCTCAAGTTGCACAAGGAGAAGTTTAGGTTGGAGCTGAGGAACAATTTCTTCCCCTTGAGGCTTGTCCAGGGCTGTCCCAGGCTGCCCAGGGCAGTGGTGGAGCCCTCATCCCTGGAGGGATTTAAGACATACAGATGTCGTGCTGAAGGATATGGTTTAGTGTTCAACTGGCAGTGCTAAGTTAACAGTTGAACTCCATGATCTGAAAGGTCTCTTCCAACCAAAACATTTCTATGATTCTATGGTACATGTCTCCTTCAGATTGCATGCAGTTGTCATCTCCAGGCAGTACCACTTTCCCACATCTGCTCTAACATTTTCCAGCACCTGAAATCGCTGGAAGGTTTCTGCATGACAGATCTGCCAACCTTGCCACTGCTCCTGGCTTTGAGCAGCTCTGAAGTGGGAGAAGTAGAAACGAGAGTCTGGTTGTGCTGTCGAGAGATCAGGCAGCACCTTTGATACTCCCCACTCCTCAGGCATACCCCGTTCTGTAAAAGCCAACGTGGGATGCAGCCTCCCAGATCTGCAGATTCCAGAGTTGAGAGTATCACTGTCATACCTGAACTGGGGTTTGTTTCTTCTTTTTTTCAGTTTGTTTGTTTTCGGTATTTTTTTAATTTATGGAGATCTACAAAGATGCTGAAGGGGCTGGAGCATCTCTCTGGTGAGGAAAGGCTGAGAGCCCTGGGGCTGTTCAGCCTGGAGAAGAGAAGCCTGAGAGGGGATCTGATGAATGGTTACAGATCTCTGCAGGGTGGGGGTCAAGGAGAAGGGGCCAGGCTCTTGTCAGTGGTGCCCTGGGATAGGACAAGAGGTGATGGTAGCAAGGTGAGACACAGGATGTTCCACCTCAACATGAGGGAAAACTTCTGCACTGTGAGAGGGACAGAGCCTGTGCCAGGCTGCCCAGAGAGGCTGTGGAGTCTCCTTCTCTGGAGACTTTCAAGACCCTCCTGGATCTGTTCCTGTGTGGGCTGCCCTGGGTGATCCTGTGCTGGCAGGGGGGTTGGACTTGATGATCTCCAGAGGTGCCTTCCAACCTCTGCCATTCTATGATTCTATAACTTATTTACATGGGAAAATTAACCTGCACTAACTGAAGGCTGGAATTTAAAGTGGATTTATTCAGCTGCATTTGCTTCTACGTGGACAGAATTACAGAGATCTTTGTTTGGTTTGTTGTGATTTGTCTCCAAAATGCATTAAGATAAAGTAAATTAAGTCTGTTTTTGTCCCAAAGAAATATTTTATATATGCTCATTCATTTTAAAAGTTCTTAGATTAATTTTGCAGAAAATGTCCCTGCATAGACACATCAACATTCCTAATAATATTTGGCTGAAATGCAAGATAATAGCCAAGTCCAGGCTCAAATAAAAGGGATGAATCATCTCAAAATCACATGTTGCAATGTAATAGGATAAAGGACAATTGTTTTGCTGGAGAAGAGCTGCTGTGCACGGACCAGCTGTAGGGTCATTTCAGCCTCTGAGACAAGAGTGGGGCAAGCCTGGGGATTGACCCCTTTTCATCTACGGATGGTAACACAGCCCAATTTCCAGAGCACGTGTTGGCCCCAGCTCTCTCCACCACACTGGATGCTCACCTGCAACTGCAGCGGTGGCAGCTTTTGGTTCATCAGGATTTGTCTCTTGGGACCCCCAGAATGAGCGCAGGATTGAATCAGGACAGATCCAGGGACGTGTGAGGGTGAAGAGCCTGAGCCCACCTGGCTCCAACCTCCTGTCAGGGAGCTGTTGAGAGCCAGAAGGTCCCCCCTCAGCCTCCTTTGCTCCAATCTGAACAAGTCCAGGTGCCTCAGCTGCTCCTCACAAGACTTGTTCTCTAGACCCTTCACCAGTTTTGTTGCCCTTCTGAAGACACGCTCCAGCACCTAATCTTTTTAATCTTTACAATTAATACACAGGATGTCCTTGCCTTTAAAAGATCAGGGGAGAATGGTATGTCTTTATTTTATTTTTTCCCGTGTCATCAATTCCTGCAGCTTGACGTTCTTCATGTGGAAGCATCAGCTGCTGGTGACAGGTCACGTGGTGATGATCTCATCGTGCAAAAATAACTGAGTGGTGAAAAATAAACTGGATGCTCCAGGTGAAGGACTGAGCTGGGAATTAGGCTCCCATGCATTACCTGCTGGCATCTTTGTAGGTAAAGCCTGACAAAGACTAAATCCAGAATAATCCTGGTGTAGCTCAAGGATTTACAGTAGGGAAAGCCCAGCAGGAGGTGAGGAAAGTGCCAGCCAGAAGGTGGTCCTGCTCCCAGGTAGAGACCAGCATTGCCAGGGCTGGCACAGCTCTACAGGGAGCACACGCTCGCTCTGAGTGCTGGCTGACACTGCAGCCTGCAGGCACTTTAAATAGGACCATCCTTGATGCCTCTTACAAGTTTTATTCGTTTTAAAAGCTTTTTGATCTCTTCCAGTTAAGCTTTTATTACTGTTCTTCATTTCCAGCCCATAGAACGATTAAAACCAGTTCAGAGGGAGAGGCTTTTTATTCCTCACCAGCCCTGCCCTGCCTTTTCTGGGGATCACAGTTCTTCACTTGGCACATCCACGAGATCATGACGTGTAGCAACATCTACCGAACCGCGTTCCATCGCCTGTGGCAAGGTGCCAAACACAGGAAAATACGACTTTAAGGTTGTGCAGTTGATCTTTTCAGCTTTTAAAGTTTCTAGCTGGAGGGGAAAAAAAAAAAAAAAAAAGAAAAAAAAAAAAAAAAAAAAAAGAGACCAGCTGGTGCAATTACTCTTGGTTTCAGTTGCCAATTACACGAGAGGCAGATGCATGGATATATTTTATACCCTTCCTACTTGGCGTGGAAGCCTCTGCCACCTTCATCTTACAACAGCAAGAAGTGGCCAAAAGGTGTCACGGGTTGGGGAGCTCTTTAGTTGTTCCATTTCAAATGCAGAATTACTTTTAAAGGGTTGGATATGCCCAGTGGCTCTGACATTTGTCTTTCTCTTTGCATCTTCTAGCAGTCAGCCCTGTGTTTGTCAGCTCTACAGGATGTGACTGCAGCGTGTTGTAGCTCAGCAAGAGCCACGTGGGAAAACTTGCCCACGCACAACCCAACGGTCACTCCTGTGTGTCTTGGAGGTGGGTTGATATTTGGCTTGCTGGCTTGATCCACCAAGCTGATCTTCAAAGAGTTCATCTGGCCTGAGGGCTAAAAACTACATCTAACAACTTCCCAGATTCCTAAACAAGCCACTTGCTGCTCAAGGGGCTGGAGGACTGAGATGCTGCTGTACTTCTGTAAGGACCAACACACCAGGTCTCCCAGTACATGGCAATGACATGGCTACCACATCAAAGGGCAACAGTTCCTATCACCTGCATACAGGAAACTATAAAATAAGATTTTTAAATGACTTTTTATATTTTTTAAAGCAGGTGCAATTTAGTTATCTCCATGAGACTGAGGTATTGAGTTACTTCTAAATCTGATATATGCTGCCCTTCCTGGAAATGATATTTCCCATAATTGGGGATGCTTGAGGCTCTCACATCACTCTTTGGACATGAAAGGGTCCCTGCTGGAGGACCGATGGACATCTACCACCCCTCCATCTTCCTTACTAAGGTTAGAAAGTAAACTGTGAACAGCAAGACAAATCTCAGGCGTGATTTCTACAGTGGCTCACCTGGGATTCAGAAATCTTTCCCTCTGTTCTTCAGCTGCCGTAAGATCTCTTGACAAGGAGTCACAACTCTAGGTTTCTCTAGGTTTCACCTCAGTCCAACAACAACGGCAATAAAGAGAAAACCAAACAAGCTGAGAAATGTGCTGAGCAAATGCAGGGGAAATATATTTTTTTTTTTAATACAGAAAGTCTTGCAGAGCTCTTTTCAAGTGCATTTACTGAAATTTCCCCAGAGCCTTCCTAATGTAAGTACCGTTGGAAAGATCCTAACGAAGAGAAACAGCTCCTGCTGAGTGATAGTCCATGGCGTTATTAGCGGAGATCAAAGAGAGTAAAACAATTACTGTAATTTCCAAGAAACAGTTTTTCCAGGGGCACAGGAGATGAGGGCTATGAAAATGGGCCCATGTGTGCTTAAGTAATGGGTATGGATTCTGGTCTTGAATTTTTTTTACTGTCAGAGGGAGTCACCTCCTTTTCTGGGATATGCAAACATAAATACAACGCAACCTTTTTTGGCTTTCATAAAGTGCTCGCAGTTTGGGGGAGGGTGAAGGGCTGAAAAATGTGTGATGCAGGACACAGAGTGCAGGCTGGCAATGGGATGTGGGTACCTTACAGACCAGTGGGGACAGGACATCTTGTGTGTCTAAAGAAGGGCAACAAAGCTGGGGAAGGGTCTAGAGCAAAATCTTGTGAGGAGCAGCTGAGGGACCTGGGCTTGTTCATCCTGGAGAGGAGGAGGCTGAGGGGAGACCTTCTGGCTCTGACAGCTCCTGACAGGAGGTTGGAGCCAGGGGGGGTTCAGGCTTTGCTCCCAAGGAACAAGGGACAGGGCAAGAGGAACTGGCCTCAAGTTGCCCCAGGGGAGGTTTAGGTTGGAGCTGAGGAACAATTTCTTCCCCTCCAGGGTTGTCCAGGGCTGTCCCAGGCTGCCCAGGGCAGGGGTGGAGTCCCCGTGATCCCTGGAGGGGTTTCCAAGCCGTGGAGCTGTGGTGCTGAGGGACAGGGGTCAGTGGTGCCCTGGCAGTGCTGGATTAATGGTTGGGCTTGATGATCTGAAAGGTCTCTTCCAACCAAACCAGTTCCATGATTCTATAATCATTAAATTCTTCAGCCTGGCATTTTAATTTAGCCATCGTCCTTTTAAACGCAAGTGTGCTTGCTATCAGAGGAAAGAGAGAGACAGCCAGCCAGACAGACAACTGCCACAGAGACTTTGAAAGCAGGTCTTTTGCAACAGTTTTGCTCCATGCTGGTAATATTTTCCCACAGGAGAGAGATGTTCTTGGCTTGGTCCTGGGGGACCAGAACAGCCAGGATGCTCTGCTGCAGGAGCAGCAGCTCAGAGGTAGGAACAGAAACCCTCACAGATACACAATGTTTGTGTTTGACATTTTATTTTATCCCACTGTTGGAAGGACTGTGAGGCGTGTAAATGACTGATGTGTGTGAGCACCAAAAGCAGGTTTCCTGAAGGGGTTGAGCAAAAGATGGACATCAAGAGAACTTGCCCAGCAAGAAAACGTCTTTCTGCACTGCTCCAGCATCTGCTTAGGGCACTGCCATGTGTGGAACAAAGCTCTAGGTGGGCATTTTTTTTTCCAGTTTCAAGAAGTCCTGGACAGAATTAATGCTCTTTCTGAGCTCTGGAGCTGACTTATAGGAGGTGGAAGAGAGGGAGATGTTCCACCTCTTCCTTTTTACCACCTGGATGCCAATGAGAGCTTAAACTCCTGGTTGAAAGTGATGTTCAAGGCAAGGACAGAAAGCAGCCACTACCTCTGGCTATGGTCTATGAAGAGGGGAGGATGGGAAAGTGGAGGGTGTTTGAGCCCTTGACTGCCATTTATTTCATCTCTAAAATAAAATGCATTTTAAAATCCTGGTGCTGAAACCTCTATTAAAGAGAGCACTAAACTATGGCAGAAGAGTGTCTGGGAGGTAGGGCTTTTTGGATTAACCCAGCTGATTTTTTAAATTTATTTTTTACTGCAAATGAACTCTCACTGGCTTTCTTTAAAGGTCACCTCTTTTTAAAAACTACTGTGCTGGGGAAATGCTTTTAAGTTTCATCTGCTTTGTGTGTGTGCATTTTCTAAGCCCTGGGTTTATTTCTTATTGGAAAATGGTCTTGGATCATCTCTGAGTTGGAAATTTTATTTATCAGGTGCATGCTAGAAAGAGGATTTTTTTAACTCCTTAGATTCTTTTTTTTACTGGATGCTCAGCACCATGTCATTGGATCTCAAACTGTTGTAACTTTTATTCCCTCTACCACTCATCCTCTGCCAGCATCTCCTCACGGGCTCTGAAGGTCCCTGTCTCATCTTCTCCTGTCTCTGCCTTGATGCACAGAAGGGGTTAAATGGGTTCCCTCAGTTCTGCTTGATTACTAAGGAGCTGTTATTTCCCCCTCCTGCCACTGTCACTAACAGCAGCTCCAGAAGGAGAGGCTGTGTTTTTCCTGCAACGCGCTCCATGGTTGGTGGAGAGGTCTGGAGGTGTCTGTGACACAGGCATTTTCCCATCTTGTGCTCCTGGCTATAATCAATCCGTAGCCTGTGGATGTTCATGGGCAAAGTAAAGCTTTCAGAAATGTTATAGCAAATCCAGAATGTTATGACATCCTTCTACACCTCACTATCTCTCTCAAGAAAAGACTCTGTGCTGACAAATAGCGCCGAAAGGGAACAGTCTTGTAGGGATGTACCAACTCAGTTTGCAACCTTAAATCCTTATTAGGGATTAGCTCTGGTGAAAACCTGTTGCCTGAGGATTACCAATGGACAAATAGATTTTGAAAGGGTGCCCAAGTCAGCTCGTATTATCCAGACTTGGTCCATACTCAGCTAAAACCTAAAGCAGTAAATCTCATGAGTTTTAGGTGGCTGAGGAAGAAGCACAGCAGGACGAAAGCCCCCATGGAATAAATCAGTTACTCTTTCTCCTAGGAGATCACCAGATGCTCTGAACCCATTTTCCTGACAGTCTAGAACCAGAGTCCTTGGCAAGGCTGAGCGTTGCTCCCCTCCTTATGCTCTTGTGCAAAATTCCCTTAAAAAAACCAACCCTGTAACAAGTGGCTTCCCTGAACATAGTACACAAATTACATTATTATTGATTACAAAGCAGCATCAGCTCAAAAGGACACTCCCGTGACGCTCTGTATGCAAGTATGTCACGTAACTCCGTTACATTTATCAACTTCCATCTTCAAACTAGTTAGATTTTTGCTTCATTAATCACATTAGAAGGCTGCTCCTGAACCTCACGCCTCTGATGGTTAGAATTACACTTCTGATTTCCTTCTTCATTTATTTATAGCCAGTTGGTTCACGTTGCCACATAAGTAATACTAGAAATATAAAAAGAAAATAAATGGTATTTAGCAATCTGTCTAGACTGAGGACAGAGAACGAGTCAAAAATCCCTATTTTTATTGTTAGCTAAGCTTCTGATGGTATGTTTTACTAACAGGATTTTGCATTTCAAGAGCAGATGAGCAGACGATAGAGATGTTAATTTACTGAATTTATACTTCTCGGTGAGCCAGGTCTTGCAGAAGGCCAGGCTCTCCTTACAAGACTCAGCTTACTGGGCTAGCTGGTGAGTGCCTGGGCTCTGGGACTTCCTGTCCAAGCTGAGCCAACCCTCTTGCCATCTCTGCTGGCTTGGACACTCGCATCTCCGAGGCATCAAATTTCCATCTTATCAATATTCTTCATAGCACGAGTAGAAATCAGAAAGCCACAGTTGTCATCCAAAGGTATGTGGACCTTTACCTGCTGTTTTGCTTTGAGAAGACAGAATTTGCCATAGGTGAGGTTTCTTTATTCCTGTGCTGATAAGAACAGATCAGCTCTTATGCTCTGGATTGTACAGCAGTAAAGTCCTTCTTCCTTGCAAAATAAAGCTCGTGTTAAAGCTAAATTCCAGATGCAGAGAAAATCCTTCTACTCTCTCCAGGGGATATGGTGCATCCCAGCAGCTTCAAAAGACTACATCTGAAACTATTTCATCTTCAGAAAAATCTGCCTTCCACAAGAATAAGTCTGTTTGCAGCTAGGAGGAGATAGTTATTTGTTAGTGTTTCCTAGCAATGGCGTGAGTTAGAAACGTTGAAGAGTTTTATTCCATTTTGTTATTCTTATGTTGAGAAGATGTACCAGCAAAGACTTACTCTGTGCATGATTTTGGGAGGCATATGATCTTGACAGGGAAGCACTGGCCCTTTACACTGCTGGGAGTAACCATCTGTGCTGCTTGGACACAGAATCATAGAATAGTTTCATCTGAAAGAGACCTTCAAGATCATCAAGTCCAGCCTTACCCCCAGACCTATCAAAACCACTAAACCCTGTCCCTCAGCACAACACCTATCCAGCCCTTAAACACCTCCAGGGATGGTGACTCCACCACCTCCCTGGGCAGCCCATTCCAGTGCCTGACAACCCTTTCATTATAGAAATGCTTCCTGAGATCCAGCCTGAACCTCCCCTGGTTCAACCTCAGGACATTTCCTCTTGTTCTGTCACTTCTCACCAGGGAGAACAGACCAACTCCCACCTCGCTACACCTTCCCTTCAGGTAGTTGTAGAGGGCAATAAGGTCTCCCCTCAGCCTTCTCAAGGCTAAACTGTCCCAGATCCCTCAGCCTTTCCTCATAAGGGACATGCTCCAAACCCTTCACTAGCTTGCTAGCTCAGGGTGGGCCAGATCTCCTTGCAGAGCTCGGCCAGGTGGCTCAGCTGCAGCTTGGGACACACACATGCTCATGGGCCTTTTTGGACTCCTGGAGAGCTCATGAGGGCTGAAGGTGGTTGCTGTGCTGCACGGTCATGCTGCAGGTGGCAGGGGCTTAGGAAATCCAATTTTTTTCCATGCCAGGCTTCTCCTTCTGCTTGGATTGCCTTAGCACCATCGCTGTTGCTTAAAACCTCTAATGCTTTGCTCCTGCGTCTAGCCAGCTGGCTTTCCACCTACCCAGTGTGCCACGTTTCTGTTTATCTGGGCTCTGCACCTCCCTTTTGGCTTGTCATTGTTGCATGGAAGGAGGCAGGGAATGGTTGCCAGTGCTGAGAGTGCAGCCAGCACCCACCTCCCCTTGGTCCTCGGGGGTGGAAGCTCTGCAGGGTCTCACACATGGCCAAGGGCTCATCTCCATGGCTGGCGGTACCGTGGTCACTTGCCTCGTGGGCATGAGTCTCAAAGCTGGTCCCCAGCTGCTGGAAAGGCTGGAGCATCTCACAGACCCTGCCTTTTCCCCCCCCCCCTTGGCGCCTGTACGTATCTATAGCCCGGCACATGCTTCATTTGATAACGAGAGACATCAAAAGCTGTCTATTGATTTATCGCCTCCAGAAGTGCGCTCTGTAACACGGCTGCAAGATCCCACTGAATCTGCTAAGTCAATAGCTCCAGCCCCTTCGCAGTGAGCAAACGGAGAAGGCTGTGAGTGAATGAATAACAGCCCTGACCTCCAGTCTGTACCAGGCCGACCAGCCAGTTAATCCAGTAATCTGTCTGAGCATCTGGAAGGCAGCGCACCCCCAGCCTCAGCCTGGACCTGCTAGGAAAAAAAAAAAGTGAAGAGAAAGAAAAGCAAACAAATCTTAAGGCTGACTGAAGGAGGGGAGGAAAGGGAAGGATAGTGAGCCGACAAAGGCAGCGCGGGCTCGTTTCCAGTCCCTGGCTGCGTGATGCCTTCAGCTTGCAAAAGAGGTTTGGGGCTTTATTTGTTCCACCAGGATCAGCTGGGCTTTGTGAGCACTCACTCCTGGTTTTCTCTTCTGCATTTCTCAGTGCTCAGGGGAAACAAAAGCTTCTTGCAGTGACCTCAGCCTGAATTGCTTTTCGCCTCCGCAGAGAAGTCCCTGACCCTTCCCTGCCCGCCCAGCCAAGGGCACTGGTGCAGCTTCCACCCGTTCCGGGACCTCGCAGCGCTTGGGCAGCCACGCAACTGCAGCTGATCTGGGGATTCTGCTTTTGTACCCTATTCTCAGTCACTTTATTACTTTACCAGACTCCAACTAATCAGCTTGAAATTTCCTCTGGAACATTTAAATTAAAAAAAAAACAAAAAAAAAAAAAAAGAGGAAAGAGAGTGGTGAAAATATTCCAGCTGCTCAGAAAAGAGAGGTTAAAAAATACATTATTTTCCTCATTTTAACTGTGAACACTATCAGCCCAGCTTTCAAATCCCAGTGTGAGGCTCAGAGGGGGTCAAGGATTTGCTATTCTCCCTGCTGCGTCGGGACGGAGCGGGAGCTGCTGGCAGGCAGCTCTGCACCGGGCTGGAGCAGTCCCAGCAGGACTGGCAGCGGTCGGTTTTACTCTTTTCAGTTGCACCCTTCCAAAAAGTCATCGCTGAGACACAAATAGACACCTCTGCCACTGCACTGCACATTGAAGCACTCGGGGTGTGTGTGGGAAACCACCTTTTTGGGGCAACTTCCAACGGGACGCTTGGAAATTGTGGAATAGCTGCTCTCACCTCTTCAGAAAGCCATCTGCTGAGCGTACACCGATGCGAGCTGGTGAATTTAATATCCTAGATTTTATTAAAAATCCAGGCAGTGTATGCAGTTGGATAGAAGCTGTTAACAGCATGAGTGGACTCTTGGTAGCAGACAGAGCCCAGCTGCTTTAAGGAAGACCCACTCCATGTGCTGGGCATCAAACTTATATTATTTTGATTTTGAATTAGGGTGCTTTTTTAATTAAAGGTCCCGACTTTATAATCCAATCAATCTAGATAAATAACAACCCTCTCCTGCAGATAAAGTCGGAGGCTTATCGCTGCCCAGCAGCCATATTTTAAAGACTATCCATAAAATTACCCAGCAAATCAGCTTACATAGCATCTGGTGGCTGCAGCTACGTGCAGGCAGAGCTCTGCGCTTGTGCTGACAGCCGCACTTCAGCGACACCGTCCCACCCCGGGCACATCTCCTACCCAGCCCTTCTCCTCTTACCCCCATAACCAGGTTTCTGCTGCCTCAGCACTCTTATCCCCTCTACTACTCATCCCGTTCATCCCACGAAACCTCTAGCTGAGAGTTATTGTAATTATAAGGGGGAGGTTACAGTGCTGGAGGATGAAACGTAATGCAATTAGTAGACTGTTTTACCCCATTCTTCACCTTTTCCTGCCAAATAGCTTTGTTCTAATGAAGGGTATCAAACAGCCATTTCACTGTCATTTAATTAAGCGGCTGCTTGACATCGAGGAACGGTTATGGGAATGCTTTTCAGGGATCAGTGGAAAACTCAGCGTTCTGGATTCGCATATCATCCCTGTAAGGGATGAATCCTGCCAGTCCCCACTCTAACGCTTGCTTGTTTGCATGAGCCTTGCTAAGCTCAGCCTCCTTCCAGCCTCTGGAAAAGCCCAGAGCCCACTGCAAAAGCAATGCAGGGGGATGTGACACATAAGCTGGTGAAAGGCCAGGAGAACAAGTCTTGTGAGAAGCGGCTGAGGCAACTGGGGCTGTTTAGTCTGAAGAAAAGGAGGCTCAGGGGAGACTGCGCTCTCTACAACTACCTGAAAGGACATTGTAGAGAGCAAGAAGGTCTCCCCTGAGTGCCTACCTCTCTACAGCTACCTCAAAGCATGTTGTAGAGAGAGAGAAGGTCTCCCCTGAGCACCTACCTCCGTACAACTCCCAGAAAGGACATTGTAGAGAGCGAAAAGGTCTCCCCTGAGCATCTAACTCTACAACTACCTGAAATGTCCTTTCAGGGAGTTGTAGAGAGGTAGGTGCTGGTCTCTTCTCCCAAGCAGCTAGTGATAGAACAAGAGGGAATGGCCTCAAGCTGCACCAAGGGAGGTTTAAACTGGACAACAGGAGATTTTTTTTTCACCAGAAGTGTTGTCAGGCGTTGGAACAGGCTTCCCAGGGAGGTGGTTGAGTCACCATCCCTGGAGGTGTTTACAAGACATATAGATGTGGTGCTTGGGGATATGGCTTAGTGGTGGACTTGGTAGAGTAGGGTTAATGGTTGGACTTGATGATTAATAATGGTTAGGGTTAATGGTTGGACTTGATGAT
>JANVCC010000081.1:1488910-1502396 GCA_025345505.1 Todiramphus chloris collaris
TTTTTTTTTTTTTTTTTTTCCCCTGGCCTCTTTTGAAAGGGTCTAGAACAAATCTAACGGTTTAATGAGATATGTGACAACATGAGACATGAAAGAGATTTTTAGTGACTTTCATTACCCAAACTCAATTAGAGGAGAGTAATCAGCAAGTCCCCTGCCGTGAGAAGTGCAGGATGAAACCTTGGCAAGATGGGACAGATGCAAGAAGAGAGATTCATTGCAAAGCGAGCACTGTACCCCCCAAAGCACTCAGTGAAGGCCAGAACATAGAGATGCAGCTTTTGTGACTTGTCTCTGCTGTTTTCTTCCTCTAAGCTGGACAATTAAACATGAATAGACCCTCAATCCATTCTTTTACAAACTATTAATTTAATGTCAGATCAAGTCCCTTGTTTTCCTGTTTCTTGGGAGGGGGGAGGAAAGGAAATAAAGCCTTGTTCAGCTTTGGGTTTCTTTCTTTTGGGCCAACTGTAAGATATTGTTGGATTTTGCTGCGCGTTGTTCTCTCAGTGCCTGGGACTGACGTCATGCAGTTTGTTGCTTGGCATGGGAATTTTGTGAAATCTAGGAAATCCAGGTCTGTTGTGGTGGGATCACACGTGCAGTGCTGGTCCCAGGCTTAATGCTTGGAGGAGAGGCAGAGCATTGTGTGGTTACCTACCTGCTCCTCCATTTCTGATCCTTCCAGTGCTACCCAGTGCAAGCTGCTAATGCTGGAAAACATGTTCATTTATCCAGATGAGGCTCAGAGCTCGCCTGTTGCAGGAAATGAGGGCACAGAAAAACCCCACTGAGTTGTAGAAAAGGGTGTCACAAGCTGGGGAGGGACTTGATACAAAGGCTTGTGGTGAGAGAACAAGAGGTAGTGGCTTCAAACTGGAGGATGGGAGATTTAGATTAGAAATGAGGAAGAAGTTCTTCTCTCTGAGGATGGTGAGACACTGGCACAGGTTGCACAGAGAAACTGTGGATGCTCCATCACTAGAAGTGTTCAAGACCAGGTTGGAAAGGGCTTGGAGCCACCTGGTCTAGCAGGAGTTGTCACTGCCCATGGCAAGGAGCTTGGAACTAGATGGTCTTTAAGGTCTTTAAGGATCTTTAAGGTCCCTTCCAACACAAACCGTTCTATGATTCTGTTATTCTATAAATAAGAACATGTATCTAAAGCTCAGATGATCTCAAAACCAACCATTTCCAGCAATTCCATGGCCCCAACAGGCTGATTGTGTGCATCCACGCTGACCCTCCAGTGTCTCTTCTCAAAGGGCTTCTCATGTCAAATCCACTGCAAGGAGCTCTAGGCAGCTGGTTTCCATCTCCTCTCCTCTCCTCTCCTCTCCTCTCCTCTCCTCTCCTCTCCTCTCCTCTCCTCTTGGACAGTGCAGGTCTCGCCATGGCTTTGCTTGGCTATTTGGTGGCTGGAGCCGTGCCTGCTCAGCTGCACACTGGCCTTGGATCCAAGGCTCTGGCTCGTAGCAGTCAGCCTGCCTGGCCTGGCCTGTTCTAACTATTGTTAGCTTGTGTCCTCTCCATCTTTCCTCTGCTGGATTTTAGCAGACAGCCCCCTCTGGAGAAGCAGCCACCAGCCAGCTTTCCTGCCTATCAATCCTTCTAGCATCAATCCTAGCGCTCTGAAGGATGTGTTGTGACCATCCAGGAAGGATTCCCCATCAGTAACCCGTATTTACATCTGACTGAGCCGTGTCCCTTCCTCGTGAGCACCTGGGGAAGGCATCAACTCCTCACCTCCTCCAGAGCCACTTCAGGGCTGCTGCAGCCCGCTGCCCGCTGTGGAGCACTCTTCCAAAGCCAGGGCTGCCCAGGGACCGGGAACACCGTGACAGAGGCAGGACCGAGGGCCGTTAGCAGGGGAGAAGCACAACACAAAGAATGAAACTGGGGGACATCCCCTCCTCTGCCTGTGAAACCGGAGAGCTGAGCTTTGGTAGCCTGTTTTCATTCACTGGACACTCTGAACTCTTCTGCTGTCTGACGATGGCTGAACACAGATGCCTGGCCAGACAGTGCAGTCTCCAATTTGTCTCTGGCACACACGTCTCATAAATCTAATTCTCTTTGCAAATAAAGAGCAATACACTGCTGCTAACAGAAGGAACCAGGTAAAATACTTTGGAGAGGTCTACAACGGGTGAATTCCCCCGAAGAGCCCAGCCAGCAACGGCTACACGGGCTGGCCCACGCTCAGATATACCACGATTTCTCTCATGTTCAAGGATAATCTCCATTTGCTAATTCTTTTAAGGGAGGAACATGTCAGGCCTGAGTCAGTCAGCTTTGCTGGCTTCAGCTGGGTTAGCTCAAGCATTTTCCTGAGCAGGAGAGAGCAGAGATCAATTTAGACCTGTCCTTGGGTTATTGCAGGAGGGCAACAAGACAGCAGCGTGGTGTTGGCCATAGCTTCCGAGGAGCGGAGTGTGATCCCTGCTACAAATCACTGCTGGCCACTGGGCTGGAGGGAGAGAGAGAACTGTCAGCTGCTGGGAAATAAATGGCTATTACTTTCTGATCCATTTACATCTGGAGATTCCTTAAATGGTGTAGATTTAATTCTGCCCAAATGAGGAAAGCACGTGCAGGTTACAGGAGAGACAGAGAACTATTAATTTAAAATTCCAGGCGAGACTTTTGCTTTTATTACCCTCATTATATTTTAAAGATGTAACCAACAGCATATGCAAATTAGCGCCTCGGATTATTAGCAGGGAAAACCCTCCTGCATGTGTAAGTGCACAAACGTGACCTAGCAGCAAGCACACGAAGGATATTCTACATGCTCTCAGACATCTGTGCACAGGCTTCCAGATCACTGAATTATTTCCATGGGTCTGACTGTAGCTGGAGTTTGGCTGTGCTGTAATTATCCAAGTGATCTCAGGACTCACTGTTGTCAAAAGGGGTAATTCTGGTGCTCCCTCTGTCCCCATTCTCTTCCCCCACTGCTGCCTACAGGCTCCTGCTTCTGCTACAGGTCAAACCCTTCAAAAGCCATGGAGTTTTCTGCTGGTTGAGTGAGCTGAACCAGCTCAGTGCAAGCTCTCAGGGGCACCAGGGCAGGCGTGTAGGAGGAAGGTGCAAAAGCTTCCCTTGGCAGCAAGGAGATATTAGATCAGCTCAGTCATGATACTAAACATAGCCTTTCTGTCTCAGTTCTGAGGTTTAATCATCTGTGCAAAAATACAGCCCTTTTGAGCCTCTGGCCTGCACCTTGCAGTGCCCCTGCCCACAGGGCACGCAGACTCATAGGGAAGTGTCAACTGAAAGCACAGAGACACACAGTACATACAGAGAGGGAGATTTAGCCCTGCAGAAGTGCATTACAAAACACCCTGCATTCCCAAAGAAATGGCTTCAACTTTATCCCATCATGTTCTCCGACAAGATAATTTAGTCATCTTTGAGAGCATGACATCCATCCCAGCACTCACCCAGCATCCTCAGCTCGGCCAACGCAGCAGTCTTCCTTCAGGACGTCTAATTCAATAAGGAACAGCACAAAAGAGTGGATGCTACGGAAGAAGATGGGTGTACTCAGCAACGCTGACTGATACAGCAAGACAAAGGGGAGTCTTCTGGTGGAAAAGCTGAGTGTCAGCTGTGCTATGCAGGTTTTTCAGTAAGAAAAAAAAAGGAGTTCCTATCGTTATTATTAAACATTTTTACTCTAGAACAAATAGTACTAGAAAAATCTTTTTCCATTTTAGGTTCAATAATAGTCTTACTGCCTTTTGGGCTTTTGAAAATGGCCCTGGTGGATTTACATTAATAAATGCACAAAGAACAACGTACAGAAATAATAGGCAGGATATTCCTCAATACATATCGTGTCTTTTGGAGATGAGGTGCTGAGGGACATGGTTTAGTGGTGACCTGGCAGTGCTGGATTAACGGTTGGACTCGGTGATCTTAAAAGTCTTTTCCAACCCAAATGATTCTGTGATTCCATGATCTTTAAAACATGTTGATAGAAAGGTCTGCACAACACTGTGGCTGAGGTGCCAGAGGTTAAAAGCTGCAAATGCTGGTCCCAAGGGCATGATGTTAGGTATCCTGGGACAGAAAGGAGACAAACTGGGTACTTAGGTCTTTTGCTAGAACGTGAGGGGTTTTTTGGATGATACAGAGTGCATTTCTATGACATCTAGCATTCATCTATCTACTTGAAATACTGGGATAAAACTGATGAAATAAAAATCTCCCTGCAAGATCTCATTCCAACACCAAATTTCATTAGTTTTCCTGCAGTAAAACAGAGAGCAGCTCCCAAGAGCCTGTCCCTGCATCCCTGCAGGTCGCCTACAAGGTAGGCTGTTCCCGCAGAGAGCCTATGCCAGGGGTAGCCATCATGCAGCAGACTATTAGGAGGTAAAATTCCTCCTGAATGTCCTTCAGCTCGACTCCGAGCAAGCGCAGCTCACGAGGGCACTGCTCGTGAAGCTGGTGGTTTAGCAGCACGCACGGCATCCGCTCTCGCTGACACTGATTGCTACCCAGCGACGCTGAGCTTGAGAGGAGGCAGGAAATTTATCTCCCCACACCTCATCAAATCAAGTGTCATTCCTGACCCGTTGCCAAACGGGAGCGATAACTGGGGCTGAGTGCTATGCAGGAGAGTCCTCTCGGAATCACGTGGGTGGATCGTGAGGTCCTGTTGGCCGCTGTTAGATATGGCTTGATTAAGCCCTTGCATAGAGGAGCAGTGCTGACTGGCTGGGAAAGGTCAGAGCTGTCTCTGTGACACTATGGACATTTTCTGCACGTGGCACATTAAATGCCTGGATATTCGAATCATAGCATCACTGAATCGTAGAATCATTCGGGTTGGAAAAGACCCTTGGGATCATCAAGTCCAACCATTAACCCTGAATCATAGAATCATTCAGGTTGGAAAAGACCCTTGGGATCATCAAGTCCAACCATTAACCCTGAATCATAGAATCATAGAACCGTTCAGGTTGGAAAAGACCCTTGGGATCATCAAGTCCAGCCATTAACCCTGAATCATAGAGTCATTTCAGTTGGAAAAGACCCTTGAGATCATCATGTCCAACCATTAACCCTACTCTACAAAGTTCACCCCTAAACCATGTCCCTCAGCACCACATCTAAACCACCTTTAAACACATCCAGAGCTGGTGACTCAACCCCTCCCTGGGCAGCTCATTCCAGTGTCTGACTTCTCTTCCTGTGAAAAATTTTTCCCTACTGTCCAGTCTAAACCTCCCCTGTTGCAGCTTGAATCCATTCCTTCTTGTTCTATCCCTAATTACCTGTGAGAAGAGCCCAGCACCAGCCTCTCTACAGTGTCCTTACAGGCAGTTGTAGAGAGTGATGAGGTCTCCCCTCAGCCTCCACTTCCTCAAAGTAATATTAATTAGCTGTATCATGCCTCAAAGTTGCCAAACACAGGCTATTTGGGTCCCCTTGGCTAATTTCCCCCGGGCTTTGTGATCTAGAAGAATTTGGTACCTTTCCTTTCACAGCCACTCCAAAACATCTCTCTCCTATTGTGCAGGGCTTTCCTCAGAAGCCTTAAGGTGAGGGAGGCTCAATAACAACACCTTTCAAATACTCCTAAGGCCAATCTGTAAGTTCTCTGCTTCCTTCATCCCTGAAAGGGCCCGAAGACAGTCGGTCCATCCCAGCCTTTGCATTCAGGGATGGCAAAAGCACTTTGCAAGACCACTCTGGATAACGGGGAGAGGGAGGAAACTTCATCTACCGAGAGAGCTGTGCTTTAGCTGCAATGAAACACCTCCTCCCAAAACACAGCTTGCCCACCTCCTTGTGATGAATCGCAGGACGTCGAGCCAAGGTGATTATCTACAGTGCAGTGTAACATGGCTGGCTCTTTGCAAAGCTGGCGGGCAATGTTTGGAGGTTTACCAAAAGAGATGAATCCTTTTAAAAAGAATGCTGTTTATGTACAGGGGGGCATGGACCATACTCGTATATACTCACAAAAACTAGCTAGTGCATTGCCCTGAGCTCGGCTTTCCGTCGCTGCCCTGAAGCTCTTGCCAAGAGACTTGCTAAATAGCACTGAGTTCCTTCTCTAGCTATTCCCTTTAGGAACTAGAGGGCTGGAAAGACAGCATTGCAAGGTAATCCCAACTAGTTGGTTGAGTCTTACCTGGCAAGCTCTCAAAGCTGGTCAAGATACAAAGAATGGGTGGAAAACATTGGCAGACTATTGTGTGTTTTCCTCTTTCTCAGGAGTACAATGGCAGGTCGGTACAATTTCCTCCCTCATGCCTAGAAATCCTTCCCCCTGATTGCAATAGGCATAGCAAACCCCAAGGAATAAACATGAGCCCCCATCTCGGGTTTTAGAGGATGGCAGAACATATGGGGTCCCATTAAGAAGGTCATATTCTCGCTTCAGCATTGCCAAGAAATCCAGGTGATATTTGTTTGCACCTTGACTTTTGGCTTTTGGATGGAAAGAGCAAATATGGTCCTTTGAAAACAGTTGGCATTTTTATCTGTCACCTCTACAAGCAGATTTAGAGTTTGGCAAAAATACAGAACAAAATACTTATTAAAAAGGTCAGGTAAAGGCAGTTTTTCCTTGTCAATGTGGATGGAGACATGCACATCTGAGGGAACGGAGAAACTGTGGGTTCAAGGGGCCAGGTGGATTTTGAATGTGGTTTTGTTTCTGCTCTGCTAATTCACCATCCTTTTGGGACATGGTTTTTATATTTTCTTCCTTATCTTTCCTATTTAGACAATAAAATCTCTAGGGAAGGGATTGCTTGGCCTCTTGCATACTCCATCCCCATCACTCACTTGAACTTCGTGGTGATTACTGTGGATCAGATCTGCAGAGC
This sequence comes from Todiramphus chloris collaris, assembly GCA_025345505.1. Classification (NCBI taxonomy): domain Eukaryota; kingdom Metazoa; phylum Chordata; class Aves; order Coraciiformes; family Alcedinidae; genus Todiramphus; species Todiramphus chloris. The sequence continues at coordinate 1,495,762 of JANVCC010000081.1, forward strand.
TGCATCTGCAGCAAGCTGCTGGGGGTTGCACAGCACTGAGCACAAGGGTCCTGCTTCTTGCTGATGTACCCAGGAACCAGAATTGTGCAAGAAATAAGACTGGTTTTAATCTGGATTTTCAGAGGTCTGGATTTGACAGTGCTTTGCTCTATCCCCACAGTAATGAAACAACAAACATCAGCAGAGTATCTCAGAGTCCTCTTTTGCATAAAATTTAGATGTTTCCTCTTCCCTCCCTGTGAAAACTTCAGTGAAGAGGGAAATCTCTGTACCCGAGGAAGCTTAGCTGGGACTACTTTGAGCTATTCCAGCACTTGTGGTATCACAGTCACAAGTAATTAATATGTGTGTGCATTATCTCCTGCCAGGCTGGCTGGAAAAACACTTTCTAGCTTGGTGTGTATTTCTGCTCCATTTGCAGTGGCTTCCAGCCTCACGCTCCTTCTCTAAATACTATATATACTGGTCTAATTTATTTACAGGTAGTTCATGTGCCAAACTGATGGAAGATGATAGTGTGGCCTGGTAAAACCAGTGGAGAATCTAGTTCTAGCAGGCAATTAATTACCCATGCCAGACCAGCAGCAAAAAGTGGGTATCCTTTTTATACAGATGCAGCATTTAGACCTTAAAATAATAGCTACTTTTATAAAAGCAGTGAATTAAGTTAGATGATTGACTGGATCAGACTGATAAGTGATAGATGATGGTACACAGATTTGGCAGAGCATCCCCGATTTCTCTTTCACGGCTCTAAATGTCACTGTAAATTGTTTTTAACATAATTTTGAACCTCCGAATCTGGCAATGGGTAATAAATCAGCTTGAATCCGTCAGCAACTGGCCTTCTGTGTGCATTCTGGCACAAGTTTTGTGGCACTCTGGTTTGAATATAGCTACCATTCTGTGAAATCCAGAAGGGAATGTAGACATGATAGAGAAAGGGCAGCATTTAAGTGACTCAGATACAAATAGGAGAAAAAAAAACCTCAACACGTAAGTGATAAGAAATAGGCGTTGAAAGGTGCCAAGAAGATATGGTCACCAATGATCTCTTAGGATATTGTTGATTCAGAAAGAGAAAAGTTTGGAAGCTGTTTTGATTCCAAGTTTTTGGCCCCTCCTCTTGCCCACAACATGTTTTTTCCTCCAGCATGGATGCAGTAAAGGCAGGTGCTGTACAGCGTGATTTCACAAGTCCCTCACTCCCAGCCCCACACATCCCAGAGTCAGAAATCCAGTCAATCCAATGCACACCTCTCAATATCAGCCCTGTCCCAGTGCAAACTGCCTTCACTGGTTTCCTGCTGTGGAAAAGCATCCTCCAGTGCATGTGGAAAGTCACGTCCCAGGAGGTGGCATCTGCCTTCATTAGCACTTGTCCAGTAGAGCCATGGTACCCCAGATGGGTTTTGCTCACCTGCTGTAGGTGAAGCCTACACAGGGCTCCTTCCAGAGTGCTTGCAGAGAGAAGTAGGTCCATGGAGTAATTAATTTGGCCCTAGAAGGTGTCCAAGGCTGGTGGATTGTGTTTCCCTCGGGACATGCTGATTTTTTACTAGCTTCTGTGGAAGCCTGTAGCTAGCTGGCTTAGGTGAGCTACTTGAGTTGCAGATGGCAGAAGTGAGGCAAGAAACCAGCAGGTGACATGAAGTTGGGTCCGTGGGCAGGATTTCTGCACTACACAGGCGCTGACAGATTCAGATACTCGGTGTGAATTTTAAAAGTGCCTCCCCATTCAGCACCTGTCCCTGAGATTTAGTCTCGCCTGGCAGAGATTGCTTTGGAGGATTACTCGTGCTTTTGAAAAACCACAGATCATATGAAAAAAAAAAAAAAAAAAAAAAAAAAAAAAAAGGGGATCCTTAGGTCTGCAGAGATAATTGTTGCTCAAGCTCATACTCGCTATCTGTCCCAGCTTGTTCCAGTGCCTCTGAGTTTTAGGGTAATGCCACAGAAAGGATTACAGACATCCCTTCTCATTACAACAGCGCTAGTCGAATTTCAGTCATCAATCATGCTTGCTCCAGAGTCTCTTTATGCTCTGAAGCTGATTAGCTGTTGAAATAATCCAGCTTTGATGGCAAGCGAGGCTTTGTTAATACCGCAACCGACTGCTTCTCTCCCATCGTTGGCTTTTAATGGATCCCATGCTCCTTTGTTCCTTCTTCTGCCTGTGGAGCTCTCAGAAAGGTCTGGTGACTCACCATATGCTTGGATGCACGTTCTCCGCAGCAAAACGAAACCTAAAATGCAAATGCTGCTGGTCGTGTTCTGGTTTTAGGATCTCTTCAAAGTGTAAACACGATCTGAGGGTCTTTCTTCTGCAGCTTAGGCGCTGCTCAGGGATTTGCTGTGCTCCTCTGGGTGGGGATGGACTGGGTCCCAGGCAGACTGGAATGCCTTTGCCTGGTGTCCATCTGTTCCACCTTGCACGAGGAAAGGACTATCTCCAGAGCTGGTCCTCCTCTCTCACGTGTACCCCAGCAGGTTCTGTGCCCACAGCCTGTCGCTGTTTATACCGGGAGCAGAGAGATGCAGCAACAGATAAATTCAGCAAGAGCAGGCAAAAGAAGCAATTTTATTAATTTATAACCCCATTTTGTATCCCCTAGCCCCACAGGGCGATGGGTCAGTGATCACCCATCTCCTAGGGTGAGTGGCTAAAGTCCTACAACACCCATTGCAAAATATTTTTCCAACGTACCATAAACAGAACTCAGCAAAACACCAGGTGTTGGTCCAGCTTACAAAACCATCCTACTGTTTCTCATAACACTGGGGAGAAAGGCAGGATTCTCACCGAATATTGTGAGACCCTGAGAAAAACCCTCTGCCAGCAGCTTGTCAGCATCCACAACAACTCATGATCATGAGGAGAGGATCAGCAATAACCCCACTTCAGCTGGGGGGGTGGTGGATTGGTTTTGGAGAGAGTAATGAGCACACCAGAGAGCTGGAGACACACAGCTAAAGATGCACCGAACAATTAGCAGCGCTAACACGTAGCCACTCTCCAAGCCTTTTCCCTGCCCACACCCCAAGCAGCAAGCAACAAAGGAGAGGGATAAAACAGAAGGATTAGATCTGCAGCCATTAAAAAAAAAAATCTTTTTGTCCTACATGAATTCTTTCATCCTCTGGAAGTTGCCTCACAGATTTTAGATCTAACAAAATTCTTCTTTTTTTTTTTTTGTCTTATGTTCCTAAATGGCAAAATTTGTTGCTGGACACTAAGCAATAGATGTCAAATGACTTTAAATGAGCCTAAACCATTGCCCCAGCTGATGAACTTGCCTCCTCCTGGACCTGCCCATCACTGGACGTGATCTGTTGCAGACCCCAGATTTCATCTGACGTGATCAGAACTGGGAACACCCGATGAGCTCCCCTTAAAACTTCACAGGGACCTTACAATCGTTCTGTCTTCCCTTTGGGAGACTCCACGGAGTTCTGGACAGATTGCTGGGTCGCAGAGGAGGCTCTGCTGTCACCGTCTGGTATTTGGGGAAGCTGGGGGGAAAGGTGACTGCTGCTTTCTCAAGCAGAGCAGTAGCCGTGGTGGGAATCTCCTGGGCTTTAGCTCTGCCTGCCCTCAAAGCACTCACCGTGCTTTTAAATCAGTTCCTTCTGAAACTGAATGATGAATGATGTGTTTAGTGAAAATATTTATTGAGAGCCTCAAAACTTTGTCAACATGCTTGACAGTGTTTTGGGGAAATAAAACTAGCCCATGATACAATGTCTCGTATATATGTAAATTGTGAAGAAATTAGGGAAAGCAGAGAACTGCCATTACAAACATTACAGAGATAACAAATATTTTGCATATTTGCTTCCCTAAAAACTTCTTTTTACTCTGTTTCATCTGGGTTTATAAAAATAAACAAGTGTTTTGGGTGTGTAACTTGCTGGCCTGATTCTCAGAGCTCAGCGTGGCTTCAAAACCAGGTTCTTTTCATGTGCATCCAAGTCAGGCAGCAAAAACCATCAGTCTTTGCCTTTAAATATAAGCCTTTGATATTAAATATCTATTCCAACCTCCCACTGACACCAAGAAGAGTGACGTGTCCATATTCCAGGGTAAAAAGAAAGCTCTCATCTACAGAGTGTTCTGGTTCTGAAATGAGACATTTTGGCAATGCTAAAACAAAAAGGGATGGAGAGATCAAACCAGACCAGAGCTTCATCTGCGGTGGAATGGGAAGGTGCATTTGCAGAGGGGGAAGAGTGGGGTGTTCTACCTGAGCAAGGCAACCTGGGCAACTCATGAGGCACGAGCTGTGAGGCTCAGAATAGCTCCCAGTGGAGACCAGTGCAATCCAGAGGACATGGATAACATATGAAAGCTCTACCTGAGGGGAGTAATACCAGGGGAAAAAAATGGCCATAGAAAACATGTTGGGTTTGACAACTGTCACCATCAGTAGCTTTCCAGGCTTCTCTGTCTGAGCAAAACAAACATTTCCAGAGTGGAAAACTCGTAATAGATTCAGGTTATTGTGCAGGGCGATGCCAGGCTGGGCCATTTTCATTTTCCTTCTCCAATGAAATAGAGTAGAGAACAAGCCTCTGCCAATTTAACTTCATCATAATCCCATTCAGTTCCTCCTAGTACATCTGGGAGGTTGAAGGGCGCAGCCGTCAGTGGGGTGATCTGTTGCCAAGAGCAATTGTCTCTTCGTATCTGCTTCCAAAGGCCAGAAAGGATAAGCGAGGCCCTTAACCGATCGCTGCGGCGTGATGGCTCTGAAGTGAGTTTCAGAGATTATAATCACCTTAGGCAAACACTCAGAAACCAGGCACGCCTGTAACCTCATGATGCTGTTCTGGCATTGCCTCAAAATGTGGCTCGTTACGGCAGGAGTTCGGTGCAAAGTGCACAGATGAGCCATCCTGCCCTGGCTGTACAAAAGAACCCATTATCTCCTAAAATTATCCAACAGCCTAAACTCGAATTGATGGGCTGGGTGACCACCATCTTCACCAATTAACGGCGCGCTGGGACCGATCCATCTTTGGCAGAAAGCTGCCAGCTTATTTCAAGTGTTGCTAACACAGAGAGAATCATAGAATCATAGAATGGCAGGGGTTGGAAGGGACCTCTGGAGATCACCGAGTCCAACCCCCCTGCCAGAGCAGGAACACCCAGGGCAGCCCACACAGGAACAGATCCAGGTGGGATTTGAAAGTCTCCAGAGAAGGAGACTCCACAGCCTCTCTGGGCAGCCTGTTCCAGGCTCCATCACCCTCACAGTGAAGAAGTTCCTCCTCATGTTGAGGTGGAACCTTCTATGCTCAAGTTTATACCCATTGTTCCTTGTCCTGTTGCTGGGCACTAGAGAGAAGAGATTGGCCCCTTCCATTGGACACCCACCCTTCAGATATTTATAGACATTAACAACGTCCCCATGAGCCATGGTAGAAAGGTGGGGGACACAAATGCACTGTCAGAAGCCACCAGTTCTTTATTGCTGCTGGAGTGTGGAACTAGAAAGGTGGTAATGCCACCTTAGTGCTGTTCTGAAGAGAACAGGAGCAAGAGGAAACGCATCTTATCCTGGGACTTCTTTATAAACCATTCATAAACTGAAAGGGATGTTTTAATAACTGGTAAATTAATGGTATCAAATTAAACCCCAACATATTCCTACTTAGTCTTGAAGATCACAAACCATCCCGTAAAGATGCAGGAAGCACCAGAAAGGTGAAAAGCCCTAGAGATGGTTCTGTAGATATATAAAAGTCCACAGATAGCCATCCTCCATTAACTATTTATTAAAACATCTCTTCATCGCTGATTAACAGGTTACTAACTATTTACAAGCCCCTTTTCTAACAGTGGTGCAATCCATGATGATTTGCAGTTATCTATCCCTTTGTTAAAAGACTTGTGATCTTTTTGAACCCCACATGTGCTATCAGTTACCAAAGCAGATGGCCAAAGCTAAAATGAAAAGTGAAAGATTGCAAAAGCAAGAAACAAACATACTACAGGTGAAGGACAGAGGGAAAGGAAAGATTTACAGCCCATCTGGGCAAAGTTACCAGACACAGATAATGCAGTTACAGGTGTCCAGGGGTGCAAAGCCCCATAAAGCAGTTATGGTTTCAAACCTTACCCCCTCCAAGTCTCCCCTGGCCATGATGGTGATTGCAGGACAGAGCCAAGCCATGGCACCAGGGATCACTCCTTGCGTGAGGAGGAAGATTTCCCACAGACTTGTTACCAGAAACAGTCATCTCACTGAGTGCATCACGACCTGTATGAAAAAAAACAACTTTCCCCATCCAAAGAGCAGTCCTTTCATGACGAAAAAAACCAGAAAGAGTCTAATATTTGCCCAGGGAGTGAAAATACTGCACTTAGGTGACCTTGGCCACTGGCTCTCTGCATAAGTAAGTCTCAGTTTCTTCTGAAGGTCAGTAATGGTATTGATTTCCTCATGAAATATTGTTATTCCCTTTACTTATGTAGAACTTGTCCTGAGAAAAAAATAGGGCCTCCCTATACCAAACCTGTCGGCCTTATGTTTTTCTAAGCCTTAGATCTTTCTCTTTTTTCTTTTTTCTTTTTTCTTTTCTCTTTTTTCTTTTCTTTTCTTTTCTTTTCTTTTCTTTTCTTTTCTTTTCTT
>JANVCC010000081.1:1502406-1532871 GCA_025345505.1 Todiramphus chloris collaris
TTTCCTTTCCTTTCCTTTCCTTTCCTTTCCTTTCCTTTCCTTTCCTTCCTTCTCCCTTTCTTCCTTTCTTTGCTTTCTTGCTTTCTTTCCTGCCTTCTTTGCTTTCTTGCTTTCTTTCCTGCCTTCTTTGCTTTCTTGCTTTCTTTATTTATTACAATTCATATGTATGCTCTATGTTCTGAAAATGAAGAGTCTGTCACTACCTATACTCTGGGATCACATAGGTGCTCTTAATGACTCAAACTATCTTTGGAAAGGCAACAGCTATTTAATAACCCCACACAGGTTATGTGAGCAGCATTCTTCTGTCAATTGATGGTGTTTTTATTAAGAGGACATATTATTAAAAAAAAAATAAATTGAAGACTGTTTTATTGTGATGTTCTTCAGCACAATAAAATTCTCTGTAACGCAGAGGATTAATTATGTAACCTGCTTTGGAAAAGTATTAAAGTACTAAATTAAGAATCAGGTGAAGACAATCCCCACTGAGATAGGGAGATAATGTCTAAGCATATTAATAGTGGATATCTCACTTTTCCCCCCAATATCTTGAGAGGATTCTATTTCACATTTTCTTTACATGGAGATGTAAAGAGTGGAGGAAGCAACAAAGACTGCAGCGTTATCAGTGGGATTCAATGGATCCAACTGGCATGATGAAGAGCCTCTTGTGAAGTCAGTGCAGGAGAAATCTTTCTGAGCTATCAGAGAATCAAACCCAAATCAATTGGTGACCCACAGCTGCAGGTCTCTGAGAGCAGGTAGGGGATTCAGACGTCTGACTTTTGGAGTGTCTGAAACCAAGAACTCAAGAGGCCTGAGATTTGCCTCGGTCTTTTTTGTTATGTCTTTGTGGCCACTGAAGTGGTTCAGCATGAGATGGGTCCTGACCGTGTTAATGCAGAAATCACTGTGGTCATTATCCGACGGTCCATCCTCGGTCTGCTTTGGAGCAGAAGTCACTCACATTCTGGCGACAGCAAATCACCCCTGTCCAGATGGTGAGCAGCCACCCAGGTGCAGTCTTCCATAAGCAGCAGTTAAATCCCTCTGAAGACACCGAGGCAGTTACTCGTGTTTCTCAACATAATGAGAATCCCACTTAGCTATCGTTTTATCTCAAGTGTTTAAGGGTTTTAGTGAGCCTTTAATAATAGGCAGGCTTTAAATGGGTCTCACAGGGAAGACTCAATTGCATTCCCCAGCACAGACAGCAAATCCAAAGATCACTGTGGAGTTGAAAGCATCTGTAAAGCCCTAACACCAGGGTTTAAACAGTGCTTGGGTGATGGGGAGGGCTACAGGCAAAGCTTGAGTTTCATCCCTGGGTAGTTGTAGGACTGAGTGTCCCTTGGTGAAGTCTGCCCTGAGGAGAGCAGCAGTGTGAAGGAGGCTGTACGAGGGATGCAGTGACACTCCTGCCTCCCTTAGTCCTGCTCACCTGGGATGATTTCTCTTCACACTTCTTGTTTTCTTTGGGGTTTGGTTTTTTTTTTTTTCATTTAATTATATGTATTTTAAGAAAACAAAAGTCTAGAGTGAATCTAATTACAAGGAACTTATTGCCTTGAACCTCATTCACAGCAGACTCCTAACCCCAGTCATCTCTCTGATGAGCCAGACGAGGCTGAGAACTGTTTCTCCCCGTTCTGAGACACTCTGACCCGATTTGATTTAATTGCTCTCTTGCAATAATGGAATACTTGCCAAGAGCCAATTTAAAGGTGCTACCATCTGATTTCCTCCCCCCCCCAATACAAGGATTAACCCCATTAGCAATGAACTCTGGGCTGCACGTCCGTAACCTTACAAAGGAAGATAATCCTGTCTCACTCCACCAGTTCATTTTTGCTTCTGCAGTAAATATAAATCACTAAAAATATCCTCATCCTTCAGCACAGTTTGTTCCCCTTTTTTTTTTCCCTGGGTGTTCAGAAGCAGACAGTCATCCCAAACAGGAATGGGACAGGATTTGAACTGCTGGAAAAACTTGCCCATTCATTCTGCTTTCTCTTTTTAAAATGGCATGGACGTGATTCCGTGGCTCCTGACTTCAGGTTGCGGGTTGGTGCTCAGCTCTGAGGAGCAACAGAGCTGCCACTTTGCAGAGATGCTGCGAGGTGTGACTTTTGGTCACAATTTGGGCTGTTTCTTCTCCTCCTGGATTACATCCTCCTCCTCCTCTCTAGCCCGTGACACGAGGGAGCTCGTGCTCCCCGGGCCGGGCAGGGTGACAGGGTGGTCAGGGTGTGAAGCAGCTCCTCGCTCTGCTCCCATTCAGACCAATCTGTAAAACATCCCCTGCTTTCGAAGGTCACCCTGCCCCTGCCTCCATCCTCATCAGCAACTTGTCCTTCTTGGTAATCTCTTCAGAGCGTGCCCAGGGGATACCTGCGTGTGGCTGGGATTTGCTTTGGCAGCTCTTTTCCTGCTAAGCATTGAGATTTCTCTTGACAACGGGCTTCAGGTTGTTCTCAGGCCACTGCTGAGCATGGCAGAGCCAGCGGAGCCCGAGGGCCACGTCGAAGGCGAGTAGGAGGCCTGACTGTGCTTTTTACTCAGCGAGTTTTTCAACATCTGAAGTTGTTTTGAACAAGCTACGAGAAATAATGAACAATTAGGAGAGATGGAGTTATTCCAATTTACTAATTAAATTATATTCTTAATAGAGAAGAGCAGTAGACACTTAAGGATGTCACTTCGTATAAGGAGCAGAAGGTAGACGACTCCAGCAGGATAATTTTATACACTGTTATCCCTTCCTTATCACTAATAACACCATCCTACATGGAAAAAAGTGCTTCTCCTCCCAAAGGACCCCAGGACTGTCAGCCTAGTCCTGAGGGCAGATAGATTGATAGCAATTTTAATAAGAAATTTGTCAGATTCCAGCTAGCACAGGGTGATGCCTTCTCCCGAAGCTGACACGCAGCCTCTGCTGGGATGGGGGAAAGCAGAAGTTCAGTCCCAACATCTCCCAGCCGGTGAGTGGAAGTTGGCTTAGAGAAAAACTGATGGAGAAAAGAGCATTCAGGACTCACTGCTGGACTCCTGGGATGCAAGCAGAGCCCCACGTGTCGTGGGCTGTCATAAATGAGCAGTTTGGCAGATGTGAGCTGGTGGAAAGGAAGGTGCTGGAGATAAATGTTATCTAAGGGGGACCTGGTACCGGTGAGGATCACACTTGTTGTGTGAGAGGGATGTTAGTGAAGACGTAGCGGATAGGAGGTGACAGCTTGATGCACTCCTGCTCTCCGTGGTGCCAAGTGCTGGGATCCCCGGCTGCGGCCGGTTTGAGAGGAGCAGGAGGGGCACGTTTGCTAGAAGTGTGAAGATTTTGTTTCTCAAATCCCAAGAATGTTCGTTCTTCCTCGTCAGGGGAGGGTCTGGGGTCGTGGCTTGTGGTTGTAATGCCACCAGGATCTTCTGTGGGCTTCTGCTGCTCTCAGTAGGCTAAAGCTGAGTGTGGAAGCCTACCAGGGTTGAACCGAAACCCCGTTTCTGTTAAACTTGGGGATTTTTGCCATTGATTTCAGCGAGGCCACAATTTTCACTTCTGGCCCTTTCAGTTATTGGAGCAAAACACAGTAGAAGACTCTACCTACGGCTGAGTGGAAAGAAAAAAAAACCCTGTATTGGTTTTGGCTTGAAAGTTCCAGCATTCACTCGTGAATTTAAAATAGAAAATCTATTTGCCATATGTTCAATTCCAGAAGAACTATGTCTCTGGAGAACCTGCTTCCTTGGGTTGCTTTGGATGGAGAGAGACTGCTTACAAATTTCTTTGCTTTTCCCCTCTTCTGTTTTACTTCTCACATTTACCATTAAAGTAGCATTGACATTTCTGTGCCATCTGGCTTTTTTATTTTTTTGGTGGTGGTGGTGGTTTTTTTAAAGGGGCTGGGGGGGAAGAAAATCTCAGGGGTAAACCAAGATTTTGTGTTGCTAGACCGGCCGTCGAGAAAGTGAGCGGGGGGGATCCCCACACTGAAATACATCGCCAAGGGAGTCCGAGTTGCAAAGAGAGGTTTTAAGTCTTGCAAAAAGGAGAGGAAATCTCCTCCTGTGTGAAAGGTGGGTTGGTTCTGGCACAGCTAAGATGCACTCTGCACAACAGCTGCTAGAGCGAAGAGGAACAGGGGTAGACAGCCCAGGAATTGCTGACACGCCGGTTACTGTTTTATTCATCTCTCTAGAGGCCAAGAAATAGCCAGACAAATGAGGTTGTCCATTTTAAGGACTAGAGGGAAGTTGGAAGTCCCTCTGGAGCTGTAACCTCACATGTTTTAAGGCAGAGGTTGGTGTGTTTGAATGAGGCTACTGTGAAGGGAGAGAATTGGACTTGCCGGCTAGAAGATTTCCCCCCGCTCCTGGCGGATTCATCGGTTCTCGTTAGGGTTTGGACAAGCTTGGGAGAGGCTATTTCCAATTAGGAGGATTTCTCAGCCCGAAAAACAAACCAAGACAATAGTGTTCCTTGTGAACGCTTCATGCAAACAGTTTGTGGCGTTCATAATCTTATCATGCAGTTTCTTCCAACGTCTCGCTTTTCCCAGACAATTGCGTTGGGGTTTTTTTTTTTTTTTTCCTTTACACCAAACAGCTTAAAAATTCAGTCTGCCCTTGCTGACCTTGTACAGCTGAAGAAAGAGGTCGTGGCTGACGCTGTCAGCAGCAGTGATTTCAGATGCAGTGTCTGAGTGTAGCGTAAGCAGAAATTCATACTTTTTAATTTGGTTAGAAGAGTATGTTAAATGCCCAGAGAAAAAACAAAACCAGACTGGAGCCTGGCCAACCAGTACAATTCAAAGTGTATTCAGCAGAGGGACACCAGTCTGGCCAGACAAGACCATGGACCCGTTGACACACAGATCACCCCCACTTCACTTCTAGGGTGACGGGAGAAGAAGACATACGAGCCATGAAAAAAGATCATACATTAATCCTTCACAGCATGCAATTTATGTAAATTGCACTTAATTTATGTAGATAGAACTGACACTTTCCCCTGGACTCTATCTCCAAAGTCTTTTGCAGGATGATCACATTATGACTCCGCACGACAAGAACATCTCTTCTCTCAACCCTACAGATATTTGTTTGTTGTCAATGCAGGCAATTTAGTTACTAATTCCCAGGGTTAATATAAAATATCACATTACACGTGGTCTGTGTTTAATTTCAGCTCCGTTTCTGATTTTGCTGTGGTGGAGCTACATGACCAACCAGGTCCCTGGATGTTGTGTTTGCATTGCACGGAGAGGCTTCTACTTCATCCTTTGCCTCTCAGCTCTTTCTCCTCAACTCCACTACTCCTCTTGTGTCCACACAGCTATCTCCAGGTAAATATTTGGTGATCAATGTTCTTTGTCTATCGCTGGCCAAAATGAGCCTTCTTAGTCAACTGTTTCACAACTAATTAAACCATATCACAACAGGGAGGGGTTGTCTTGGTTCCACTGGGGTGGAATCACAGGCCAGCCATGGTCTGCAGCCCATCAGCAGTTTGGAGTTAACCAGGGCAGCTGACTCAGCTTGGCCTCAGGTGTGTCCCAGACCAGAAACATCATGCTCAGTATAAAGGGGGAGGTTTTCTGACTGGGTGAGGACTTCTGCTTGGGCTTCTCCTGATTTTGCTCTTGAGGATGCCTTCCTGTGACCATTGTATGTTTGCTGGGCTGAGTATAACTTTCTTTACTCTTTATTTATATTAATTCTGTTAAATCTGTTTTCATGCCAACCTGTGTGTCTCTTCTTCTCCCAATCCCCCTTTTATTGCCTAGGGAGGGGTTGCTGGGTGATAGAATAACTGCTTAGGGGCTTTAATTTTTTCTATGTGTGACTGTTTAATTGTTGTATAATGCTTCCTAAAGAGGTATTAGTGGACTGAGACTTAACCTGATATTAAGAAAAAGACCTGTAGGTCTCTGGGACATAACACTATCCATGCTCCTTAGGATCTAAAGGGCTATACAGAGGTTTAGAGGACCTGAGGTAATATCTAACTGTACTACAAGCTTTTCTTTATGGCCTTTGGTCTAGTCACTCAAACTAGAAAGTCCTGCAGCAATCTGGGAGTACTTTCAAAAGTGATGTCAGTACTTAAAAGCTCCTTGGAGTCTCACTGGAAGTCAGTTGGATTCATGACCCTAAATCCTAATTCTTCATAGACAGAGGGATTAGAATTTAATCTGGATTTCTGCCTTGATCTTTAGACACAGGGATCTCACTGTCCAAGTTGCATGGGGGCTTGTGGAGCAAGGAGAGCAGCAGTTCTGGACTTCACAAATGTGCTGGTAGTGGGCAGGGAAGGGTGGCTGTGAGATGCTCATCCAGGGTCTTCTGCCCACCCCTGGCCCAAATGAGACAAGACAAATCTTTGCTGGCAGCACTGAGAAGCCAAACCCTCTCCTGCAGTTCAGGTGCTTGAAATCCAGGGAGTGAAATGAAGCAAATTTGTTTGTCCTGTGAAAATTAAACCTAAAATACATCTCAAAGAACAATAAATAGGGTAAAAGAAGGGTAAGAGTGAAGTTCTGCAAGCTCAGCCCTGCAGGGTAGGGGGTGGAGGGGGTGTCTGCACTCAGATTAGGCAGTTCTAGGTCTTCAGCCTGTTAAGAGTTCTTTCAGGCTTTGCAGTCTTTATGAAACCAGTGATTTTCCTCTTATCTGGGTTCCTTTTAATTCCTGTTGCTTCCCATTCCCCATGCTATGGAGAGTGTTTGTGCTGGACTGGGTGGGAGCAGTTGCTGAAAGGGCTCCTGTAAGTATTAACAATAATAATGTGCACTTTATAACCATGGTTAGTATTAAAAGACATTTGACAAACAGTGGACTTGGAACGAAAGGCTTTTAAAGCCCCAGCCAAGTTATTTGCAATTAGGACACAGTAATGTACATTCATTTTGTATGTAAGTTGAGCTCACGAAAAATCTCCTTTTTTGTCCATTAACAAAACCACAGCATCCCCATGAACAAGTCCCCTTAATCTCCCCAGTGCATGGTCTGTGATCTTATCCTCAGAAAAGCTGTGCAATGTCCTGTAGCTCCAAGAGAAACAAAAGCCAAGTCCAGAGAATTCTCTCTCCCAGAATAAATAGCAGTGCTTTAGGGGCACACCAATATCTGAGGGTTGTTGCAGTGTGAATGAAGTGTACGGTGTGTTTAGATCCCAGAAAAGTGCCAAGAGCAGAAATTCCTCCTGCTCCTGTAGAGAAATGAATTGGAAGTCAGAAATAAAGGAGTTGAGCAGGGACTCGGTTACCTCTCCCTGTCTTGAGTGTCTGTGTGTGTAAGCTCAAAGATGGGGAGCAAAAGGCAAAGTACACAGATAATAAATGTATTTGACAGGGTTTAGTGCCTTCCTGCTTTGTCTGTCTCTCACTATCCTTGTTACAGGATTTGTAAGTCTTTTTATCTCGGAAGCATCTATGAAAGATGGAGGAGTTGAGGAAGAAATTTTCTCATGCTAGGGTGGTGAGACACTTGCCAGTGTTGCCCAGAGAGGTGGTGGCTGCCCCATCCCTGGCACCATTGCAGGGGAGGTTGCCCGGGGCTCTGAGCACCCTGCTCTAGCTGCAGATGGCCCAGTTCCCCGTAGGGGGGTTGGACAGGATGAGCTTGAAAGGTCTCTTCCAACCCAAACCAGTCTGATTCTTGGGTCTATAATTCTACTCCCCAAGCAGATCACTAGGGAAGGACTTGGAAGTGTGTTTAGAGTCCTTGGGCTTCCTCCCACCAGAGCAGGATGTGTAAGCAATAAGATCAAAGGAGTCTTCCTGAGTTGTGGTGACCAACCTCCGCTGTTAGAAGCAGCCGTGTTACATAAACCTGTCTGTGAATGCATCTGAGAGCCTGCCTTTATTATTGTTGTGAAGAGACTCTCTAAAAAAACCCCACTTCTCTGATGATTAAAAACTTTCTTCCTTTCAGACTAAGTCTGTACTCATTAGATCTTATGTCCTTTAACTCTTCTTCTTGAGATTCATCATGCACCCATCGTGGTACAGGGAGCAGCTGTACTCTGCCTAGCCCTTCCCTTTTCACCTCTCCAGTGTTTTTCTTCTCTTGAAAAACAGGTTGTCCATCCTCCCTGGTCATGCAGTAGCACCTCTGCAGGACTGGAAGCAGATGTTCCTGTCTGAATGACTTTCCTGAATGGAGCCTTTTTCCATTTTCTGGGGGTTGGGGCACTCTGAAGGCTTAGAGCCAGCCAAAATGTAACACCAGGCAATAGAAATTGGGCAAGATCTTGGCTGTTTAAACACAGTTCATCCTTCTGTTTTGGATAAGCTCTGACTCCTTTTCATGAACTAATACAGCTGGATCTACCCAAGGGAAGAGTTGCCAAGGCAGCCTTTGGTGACAGTCACTTTATCCCCTGCTCCAGGCTGACCTCTGAGTGTGTGCTTGCAAAGATTGTTCCTTCTGCAATGGGTAGCCAAGGACAGATTGCAAAGAAGGTAGAGAAAGACCTGACTCATTCCCATCCTGAAGCAAAACATCTGTCTTGCTGTTGTCAGATGAAATCAAGTATTTACTTTTGCACATTAAGAAATTTAAAGGAAAAGTCCTTGTGGGGAGGGCTGTCAGCTCCCTGAGGAGGTTATTTGGTTGGATGTAAAGGATTTATGGGAAGAAGAGTTTTAGCTGCCCCCAGAGCATCATATAAGCCCTAGTGTTGTTCCAGCCACTTTATCTGACTGTTCTTACAGGTATTTCAGGTAATTTACCTGCACAGCCAGCCTTGGAATTGCTCCCTGGAACACAATTGCTGTTATTTTTGAGAGCATCACTCTCAAAAGCAATATTTCATCATTACTGGAAAACATCATCCCTGCAATTATTGGAGAGAGCGTCTGTAGGAATCTGATGGGAACCACGGTGACGCCTGAAGCAAGCCCCAAAGCCTGAACTTGGTCTTATTAGTGCCTGGCTGTGACATGACATCATCTTACCCCAGCACGAGAGGAATAAGAATCTGACCTTTACATTGTGTGTGAGCGCTGAATTAGACCAGCACGTTGCTTTTGGAGGAGGAACACTGCTTTATTTCCTGCGTAACCCCAAACAGAGGAGGAATTTCCAGGTAGCTCTTACTGTGCTTTCCCTCCAGCACTCTGCAGAAGGCTTTTCAGACTCCCTGGGAAGATGATCTCCATGCAACTCAAGGGTGGCAGCTTTGAGACATAAGGCACACAATGGGGAAAGGTGGGTTAAATCTTCAGTCATCTGTGGGTAATCTCATTGAATGTCACACTTGTTTGGCAGATTTCCCTCTCGCAGTACAGTTCTCAAAGCTGTAAAAGAGGTTGAGTAGATATTTTTACAAATTTCCTATTGCAAATTAAAAATATTAAAATACAAAAAGTTGGTTTTAGTTGCCTGTCCCCCCCTTGTCTTCTGGAAACAGCAAGGTGAGGAAAAAGAAAACAAGCCAGGAATGGGGGAGGCAATATCTAAAAAAATCAAATCAGAAAATGAGAAAACATCATTGAATAGCAGTGTCTGACTTTGGGAGGGGAGGAGGGAAATTGTCAAGGTGATTTTTTTTTTTTCCAATTTTAAGTTTCAATTGTCTGGAGCCACTGCCTGAGAAGGCGTTTACAGGAAATCCGTTGCTCCCTGTTAGGTACATGCACAGAGATGTGAATCAGTTAAAGGCTGTTACCCTTATCTGTTTACTACCCAAAAGTGTTAAGCTGAAAAAAAAAGAGGCTCCATCTGCTTAGACTCAAACTTGACCTTCCCTGAAGAAAAGGCTTTCTGAGATAGGGAGATCTTGTTTCCAGATGTTTTCTTCTCATTTAAGTTTACAGAATGACTTTACCAAACAGGGGGCTGCGTGTGATGGTTTGACCAACTGAGCAATCTGGGCAGTGACAGCCGCTCTGGTGGCTCGTGTTGTGTAGACACCAAAGGGGGAAGGGAAGGTTATCGGTGTCATCGAGACATCGCCGACGAGTACAGCAAGCGCAGCCAAAGCCTGACTGACGTTTTCAGCAGCTCCTGTGCTTAAATGAGCACAGATGTAGAGATGATAAGAGCACATGAGCAAAGGTAGCTCTGGCTCCAATCTCAGCAGCGTTGCAGGCAGGATGACTGCCTGTGCCCAGTCATCTTCAGGCAGGTCACTCATGAATTAGATGCAAGACTAAAAAAATTGAAGCCATCCGAGGTTACAGGATGAAATGTACAGCTTCCTGTGACACTTACTCAGAGGAGGATATTGTTTTCCGGGGCTGGTTGGTTCACGTAGCTCATTTTTGAATGAGCTGCACTCCGTTGGGTCACCCGCTGAGTTAACAATTCGTGACAATTACACTAATTATTCTGCCGTTGCCCAAACATGTTCGAGGAATGGCTTTTTCTTAAATGAACAAGAGCACCACGAACCTGCGAGAGCAGTTGTGGATTGAGTAATTTAATTTTCCAATTCTGTTAATTCACAGTATTGAAATATGGATAAGCCTGTTCATTAACGGAGCAGCAGCGAAGTAGGAGACGATTGATGGGGCGCTAATGAAACAAAAGCTTTGCAGTCGCGTTGGGAGCAACTGGGTTGCACGATTACTGGATGTAGGTCTCCTCTGCAATCTGGAAACTGCCCAAGGTCGAGAACCAAATGCAAAGGCAGCTCTAAGGCTGGGCCTAGCACAGAGCCAAGAGTAGGGCACTTGTCCTCGCATCAGCAGAATGAGCCTGCATGGTCACGCCTCGCACCGGGCAGGTTTCCAGCCCAGCGCCTGGGTTTGTGTCCTGGCTAGAGACTGCCCCCCAGCCTGGCTGCGTGCACACCTCTGGGTCTGACTCCTGCTGTATTTCTTCTGCCTGTGAAAGACTGAATAAGCTGTTCCTTCAACGGAAGCTGTTGGAGAGTGCTTCTCTTAATAACCAAATTATTGTATGTGCCACTTCTTGTTTTGTAGTGCTCTTCCAGCCTTATCACAGCACTTTTCCAGCTCGGAGAACAGTCTGTATGACTCCTCAATTGATGGATGAGGTCATGATCTTTCAGACAGGATTTTACACGGAGCCTTTTTCTTCCATTCCAGCTCTGTATTTTAACAAGACACTGTGGCATGAAAAGGAGAGAATGATGCTGAACACTCCACTTAATAAATGGAAACTCAGCAAGGGCACTAGAGGACGTGACTACTTCTTAACTTCTAAATTATGCTGGATGTGAAGCAGGGAGATTATTCTGGATGGGTCCACTTGATTTCTTGCCAAGGTCAGGACTGTGGTGTTCTTGATGAGGAAGCGGTCGCTTGGGTTACTTCATCAACTATTTACTTCAGGTTTAATGACATCTCCGTGTTGTTTTTCCTCTGTTTTGGAGGTGTTTGCTGTTTGTCACTCCAGCTGTGGAGGTCACCCATGGAATTCTATGAAAGGCAACATATATCCAGACTTCCGTCAAGGCTGCACAGTGTTTTGCCTCTTCATCTTAGTTAGCACTGCTTTGCAGTTTTAAACTAATTATTTCTCATCCTCAGTGCTGACTGGTCTCTGATCCTTTATAGGATGGGTGCCTTCTCTTCCTCAGCTACGAAGAAAAAAAACTCTCTGAGGAGCCTGTGCTTTGCAAGATCCTAATTAGTGTGTCTCCATTTCTCTCCTCTGCCAACTATTAGCCAGTTATACTTTGGGTCCCACCTCCATTCTTGCGCTAGATTTTTAGGTCCTGGGTGTCACTGCTGGTTTGCAGTTTGATTTCTTTCTTTACAAAGCCAAACCTTTCTCAACAGGAACCAGCAAAATGTGGATTCCCTGTTCTCTGCTGGCTTTTCCCTGGACCAACAATGACATTTGTGGCAGCTGCACACAAAAAATGCCAGAGGCATCACAGCAGTTGGGTGTTGTGGATGCAGAAGAGTTAAAGCAGCGTGGATGAGTCGGTGGAGTTTGTTTTACTGCCCACGAGTTCTCCTGCCCTTAGTAATAAAGCTGCCTGATACTGGCTGAAAGTGTCTCCTGCTCCCTCCTGGGATCTTTCTGTGGACTGAGCAGCCAAATGAGAAACATTATAGCCTTGATATGGCCCACACCTTGAGAGGTCTCTAGATTACCCAGGGTGGGATCAGCCATCCCTAAGGATGCTCTGGAGACGGTGCCCAGGGCAGAGCCTGTCACACTTCACCTCCCCCCTTGACAGCTGTCATTCCTATGTTTCTGCCTGAATTTTCCACTCCCAAAGATTCATTCCTTCTTGACCTGTGCCCAGGCAACAAGCAGAGCAGATCAGCCCCTTCCTCTCCTCACCAGCATTTTCCTGAGGGCTACCTCAAGGACAAGCCCTATATAGGCTGCTTTTGTTATCAGTGTCCTGATAACAAAACAATGACAACTTGTCTTAGCTTGCAGTTTTCCTCTGTGACAACAAACACAAGCTTGGTTTATTTATTTTTTTTCCCCTAAGTAAATATTTTTTTTTCATCTCTTTATCAGGGGATGGAATCACTTCTGCAGAGTATTTACAATGCAAAGTGCAGAGCTGTGCAGGCAGAGTGCTGTAAAAGATCTGTTCCTCTCCAGGCTCCCTGGGTGAAGACTGCCCGGAGAGGTTGAGCAGTGCCCTGCTCCAACCTGGAGCAACCTCCTGCAATTCTTGGAGCACCACGGGGTGAGTCAGGCCTTGGAATATTTATTTGTTCTCCGTGTGATAGACACAACAGGCTGGTTTGGGTGGGAAGGGACCTTTCCAGCTCATCTGGTCCAACCCCCCTGCAGGGAGCAGGGCCATCTGCAGCTAGAGCAGGGTGCTCAGAGCCCTGTCCAACCTCCCCTGCAATGGTGCCAGGGATGGGGCAGCCACCACCTCTCTGGGCAGCCTGGCACAGGCTCTCACCACCCTCAGCACCAACAATTTCTTCCTTCTGCCCAGTGTAAATGGGGTGAGAAGTGGGGCAGGATGCGAAGGAGCACTTTTGTTGCTGAAGGAATTCAGGGCTTTCAAACTGGTTTCATCCTGGATGGAATGAAGATGAGAGAGAGAAGGCTCCGGGGAGACCTTCTTGTGGCCTTCCAGTATCTGAAGAGGGCTACAAGAAAGCTGGGGAGGGACTTGTTAGGCTGTGGGGCAGGGATAGGACTGGAGGGAATGGATTAAAGCTAGAGACAGGTCGGTTCAGGTTGGACATTAGGAAGAATTTCTTCCCCATGAGGGTGGTGAGACACTGGCACAGGTTGCCCAGAGAGGGGGTGGAAGCCCCATCCTTGGAAGTGTTTAAGCCCAGGCTGGCTGGGGCTGTGAGCAACCTGCTCTAGTGGGAGGTGTCCCTGCCCATGGCAGGGGGGCTGGAACTGGGTGAGCTTTAAGTTACCTTCCAACCCTGACAATTTATGATTCTGTGATTCTAGAGACAAAAAAAACAATTTGAGACCCTCTCTGTCTCTGCCCCTTGCTGCTAACCCATCTGACAGATGTCTGGATCTGTCCCGTGAGCCACCCAACAGTTTGTCCTCTCTATGTAGCTCCCAAAGTCCTCTGTCCTCTTTCCCATCCTCACAACAACCAGACCCAGCTCCTCTGTTCTTGCCCTCGTTGCACAGATGAGGAGAGAGACACGCTGAGCTTTGCCAAGAGAGTTTTTATCCAGATCTGTGATGAGCACACGTATTTTCCTCATCTTTTTCACTGCTTTTTGTGAAACCCGGGGCCAGGTCACTCCAACCCTCATTCTTGTGCCTTAAGGTAATTCAAGTCCCTCAGATCAAGAACTGGTCAGGATTATTTTCTTTTTAGTGAAATCTTAGTCGTTGTGGTTTCTCTCCCTTTGGGAAAGTATAATTTATTAAAGCCAAAATTGTTGATGGGAGCTGATTTGACAAATTTCTCCGTTCTAAACCATTTCCTTTGGGGGGAAGGATTCAAACTGTTGAAACAAGCACGTCTGTATTTTTTAAAGAAAAAAAAATATTTTGATTCAGGGTTCAAAACAAGTTGAAAATATGTAGGATGAAGGAAAGTCAATTTTAGGTTTGGGGAAAAAAAAAAAACCCCAAACATGACAAAACCATCTAAATAAAAATGAACCCTATTTCCATATCACTTACAATGGTTTTATAGCCCTGGACTATTTATTTAACATTTATTTTCATTCTCAGGCCATGAAAAAATCTCTAGTTTCTGTACTTCTTAATTGGAAGGGGATTTTCTTTTTCCTTTTTAGGGATTGCTGTTTGGAAAGCTCCTCAGGTCACTAAAACCATTTCTTCCCCTCTGGCATTCAGAGCTTCTCAGCTTGCAGACTCTGCTCTTCCCATCTGAAATGGGAAAAATCCCTTGTGGGTGTGGAGACCAAAGCCTTGGTGAGTGACATTGCCTTCAGGAGAGGACGTGACGTGAGCACTCGGTGGCAGTTCTCCCTCCTGCCCTGCAGCTCTGCTCACTTTGTAAGAGTCCCTCAGCTACACTCTCAGCCCATGGGATTTTGCCCATCCATTCAAAGCACCCACGGGGTTTTGCAGCAGTTTGGGCCATGCTGCTGTCACACCTCCAGGACACGTGAGATTCACTGGCTCCACCATCTCCATGAGGAGGAGGGAGGATGGGATGCCTTGCAGATGGCCTTGGCATCCCAGAGTGGCTGTGTTTGGGAAGAGCAGTAAGATGCCACTCTTGATGCTCCTTTTCAAGGAACAGAAGACAGGCAGGCACGGGTCCTGAGGACAGGGAGTAGCAGACTAAAGCTGGGCCACCTATGGAGAGCTCATTCCTCCCATCCCGCCAGTTACTGGAGAATACTGGGAGGTGATCTAACTGCATCCAGGAAAGGCTGGTTTAGAAGTTGCCTAGGTATAAGGCAGGATCATGGGCTCTAGCTCCAGAAATGTTGTTCTGGGACTTGTGTCTGTGCTGCAGAAGAGGACAACTCTTGTGCTTGATCCTTGGAGGAGAAAGACAGTCTTTGCATTTGCCTTCTGTTTCCCAGTGAACTCTCCTCAAAGACACATCTGATTTCCTCTGACTTGCCTTTTTCTTCTGGTGTAGCTTGGTACCCACTCCAGATGTCATCTAGAACTGCTCACTCATTCAAGTGAACCAGATGGGAAGATTTTTCTCATCTTGAAGTGACTTTGAAGGAGCACCATCAACTTACACCTTAATAATACCAACCCGTAGTGAGTGCCCAATCCAAGACCTTGCAGGAACAGTCCCACTCACTGGGTGACTTCAGTGAGGCTTGAATAAGGCTTGTAAGCCTTGGTGGAAATATTCCTTTCCACCAAAATGTGATGGGTTCTGTGTTGGACCATGACAATAAATGTGCCCACTCAGGCTTTCTTTAGATGAAAAGTGAGCCTATCTACTTCTGCACGCCTCTGACCTCATTTCCACGTTCCTGACAGTCCCTGGGTAGGAGAGAAGAGGATGGGGATGCTGAGCAGGTGGCAAGGGAGGTCAGAAAGGCTAATTTGGGGTCACAGTTCAGGAGCCAAGAGTGTATAAAGAAACAGTGAATAAATTTTCCCTCTAAATACTACTTTAAATGTTGCTTTACTTGAATTCAATAAGGCCAATGTATTGACCTTTTCAAGGTTAATGGCTCGATGATTTACTTAGAAGCATGTGCAAGGCCAAATTGATTCTTGTGTTAATTATTTCTCTGGACAATATAAAATGTATTTTGATACATTTTCCAGGATACCTGGAAAGCCATTTTTTGCTCATCAGTTTATAGAAGTTCCAGGCAACAACAAGGAGGCTGGGAGCATGCTGGTTGCTTAAACTACATTCCTTACATGTGAGCATTTCTCCTACTGCAAGAACCCGCTAAAAGAAGTAAATTTCCCATGAAATTAGATGAGATCTGGCCTCCTCTGCCCTGCTTTACCTCCAGTGCAAAATCTTGGCAGTTGAGCAAAAACTCGACACAATCCAATTTATGGAATCAATTGTGACAACTCACAGGGGTCTGAGTTTTATCTCCCCTGAAATCTTTGGCAAAACATCTCGCAGCTCCTTGTTAGCATATGCAAATAGATCTCTGGATAGAATCACTGACAGAGAGGCAGCACTAAGTGAGGATGTGCCCAGTGCTGGCCTTCGGGGATGGCTTCTCATCCCAGTGCCTTGTCAATACTTGTATCGGTGACCCGGAGGAGAATCTGGAATCATTCCTAATAAAGAATGCAGATGACTCAGACTGGGAGAGTGGTAAATAACGACGGCAACGAGCCATCGATGCTCAGCCAGCTCCATCACTCAACAAATCAGATGCAATCAAAGTACGTCTCTTTTAATACACCTAAATATATAGGCATGGGTTCCTAGATGAGCAGGAGCATATACTCCTGAGAAATCAGTGTGGCTTGTAAATGCTCCGTGTGGGTAAATGATGCATTTTGCAAGCATAAATACTTTATTGCTGCCAGACTGGTAGGTTAGGATTGCTCGGAGGAGAATTATCCTGCTGTGTTACCAACATAATGAAGACATCGGGCTGCTCTCTTACATCATCTCCTGCTGCAGCCCAGGGAGGATTGAGAGTTCTGACCTAGTGAAGCTGGTTTTTGAGTACAGGTTACATGAAGTTGTAACCATCACCTCGAGATAGGTGGGCACTAATGTTCCAGTTTTCTGTGCTTTCCCTGGGGGAATTGAGCACGTAGGAGGGGTGGCAGTTGGGGATTGAGTCTGTGTGCACGTGCAGGGCACCTTGTCAGCTTTATCCTGGGCAACTTTCCTTTTCTAATAATGTCTTTACAGAGTCCCAGCGTGGTGGGGGTTGGAAGGGAGCTCTGGAGCTGATCTGGTGCCACCCCCCTGCTCCATCCAGCAGGGTCACCCAGAGCAGGGGCCCAGCAGCGCAGGGTCCAGCAGGGTTGGGAATCTCTCCAGACAAGGAGACTCCACAGCCTCTCTGGGCAGCCTGGCACAGGCTCCCACACCCTCACACCAAACAACTTTCTCCTCCTGGTCAGATGGAACCTCCTGGGTTCCAGTTTGTGCCCATAGCCCTTTGTCCTGTTGCTGGGCACCACTGAGCAGAGTCTGGCCCCATCCTCTTGCCCCCCAGGGGCCCTTTGGCTCTTGATCAGCACTGATCAGATCCCCTCTCAGTCTTCTCTCCAGGCTGAAGAGCCCCAGCTTTCTCAGCCTTTCCTCATCACAGAGATGCTCCAGCCCCTCAGCATCTTTGTAGCCTCTGCTGGACTCTCTCCGGTAGCTCCTTGTCTCCCTTGAACTGGGGAGCCCAGCACTGGACACAGTACTCCAGAGGTGGCCAGAGTAGAGTCTCTTTGCTCATTGCAAACTGAAGCCAGCCCCTGCCTTTCACCAGAAGCAGGGAGCTGCTGCGTTTGCAGAGTCCCCTGCAGATAGATGCCTTTCCTATCCGTGGCTCTCTCTTCCCCTGGGCTGTTATTCCCAGCTGGAAGAGAAGCAGGTCTCTGGAGGAGTTGCTCTCGGTGCTGACAGTTTTCTGGATAATGGCAGCGACAGCTCAGTCTCCCTGGGTGCGTTGGGAAAGGCTGCACAGGGCTTTCCTCTCCTTCCTCCTGGCTCAGCCTTTAGCTCTGTGGAGATCTATCCATCACAGAAACCGCCTGGCAGGTAAATTCAGAACGTGCAAACTTCAGCTCTCCCAGCTAAAAAAGCAATGAGCAACATCAGCACAGCAGAAACAGCATTGTTGGAGGGATGAGGATAAAATGCAGCAAGGCTTGTAGGGAGAGGCAGCACCATTTATTAGACCACGTACATGCTCGCAGGGGGGAAAGTGGGATGAGCTTTTGGATGCACAGCGATTTCTTTAGTCTAAAATCAAAGCAGCCATCTCCCAGGCTGAATGGAGGTTGAGACTGACTGCTCTGAGGTTACATGATGTTCATCTGCGAGGCAGTGTGGGAGAAAAGGGGGTTGGTACCTGGAGAGCACCTGAGAAGGGCAGGAATAAAGTGACAAAGCTTCTTTGAACAGAGGCAGCGGCTGGTTTTTCACTGTTCTGCTGATGGATTACCCAGAGATGGAGGAATTTACAATTTATTATAACACTAGCAACTCTGCTAGTCCTTGATTTTTAGCAGCCGGCAGAGTTATGAATTTTAATTGGAAGATTTAAATGCAGAAAATATCTACCAAGGTCTTGTTATGCTCTTTGACTTTGGGAAAAAGGATGGAAATCATAGCTCTAAGAGCTCGGATGGTGCGACCCAGGACAGGGCTGTGTGCAGCTCACAGAGAGGAGGGAGCTCCCAGCCCTGCCTCTGCCTCCAGCGTGGCCAACAAGCCAAAAAGACAAACAGGCAGAGGCTTGGAATGAATATTCCCTATTAATGCAATTTAAAAAGTTAAACTTTGCAAGCAGAATCCCTGTTTTACCAAGTGGGAACGTGGAACGGGGGGAGAGAGCCAGGCAGGAGAGACTGAGATCCAGGAGGCTGAATTCAGCCTGCTCCTGCCCACCCAGCATCCACAGCCTGGGACTAAGGATAAAAACTGGGGCTGTTCAGAGCTTCGGGTATTTCGAAGCTGACATCCAGTGAGCTCTTGTCAGGTCACAGCAAACTCAAGGGCTGGGTTTGCACTGGAGCTCTAGGAGCATAGTTGGAAAGAAGCTTTTTTGGCCATAATGGCTCAAAAGCAAAAGCCACGGCTACTGCAGAAGAACATGAGGCAGGGATAAACCTCACCAGGGTTGATTCCTTACTGGAAAGGCTGGGGCCCAGGAAGGAAAGAGCAGGGCAGGAGGGGAGCTGTGAAGTGTTGGGGCAGACCATCTGAACCCCCTCTTAGGCAGAGAGCATTTGCAGAGCCTTGGAGAGGCTTTGTCGGGTGAGCAAAGTGCTCGGCAGAGCTGCTGCTCGCTGCACAGGCTGGTAGCACCCTGAGCCTTTGCCAGCTCCTAAATAGAGGGAAGGGAAAGCAGTTTAATCCAAGCTCAGTGTGTATTGGAACATAACTGAACTGAAACAGCTGGAAAGCCCACGAATAAATCAGCAAGGAAAGAAATCTCCTCGTGCCGTGTGCCGTCTGCTGAAACTTCTCACTAAGGAGTTGGAAAAACCTCTTTTTTTTTTTTTCGTCTCTCGCTTTGGATCTGTTCTCTTCATTTCCTTTTACACACACAGCTGAACTCTGCTGTCTGATGCCCTCAGGTCCCAGCAGCCTTCTCCCACAGACTTCAAAGCTGGGGCAGGGAGCACGTGGTAGATCAGGAAGATCCCTCGACTGAAAGATTTTTTTTATTTTCCAAGCTCGGTAAGAATTTAATTGCAGCCGTGTGCTTGCTGTCTGCAGATGCTTCCTAGAAGTACCGAGGTGGTGTCAGGAGGGCAACAAAGAGGAATGCTTCAGGAAGCTCTAATTTTTGAATTCTAGGAGCTTGAGGCAATTGGGTATTTATGGAAGGACTCAGGCTTGCAGTGGAGCTAGGACTTGAAAAGCTGGCTCTCCAGTTGGTGTTTCCAGAGGTAGACCCTGGTACCCCACATCAGATCCCCTCCCAGCATAGCTCTGTCTCTCTGCAGTACCTTTGATGGCCCCTGTGTAAAAACTTCACACTCTTCATTGTCTTTTACACAATGGTGACCGGGCAACTGGTGTCCCTCGTGCAGTTCATCGACTCATAGAATGGTAAGGGTTGGAAGGGACCTTTGGAGATCAGCAAATCCAACCCCCCTGCCAGAGCAGGAACACCCAGAGCAGGCCATGCAGGAACAGATCCAAGTGGGTCTTGAAAGGCTCTCAGGTCATTTTGTGTGTATTCTCTGATGTCTACAGTGGGGTTAAGCTCTCGCTGCTTCAGACTCTTTCTCAGCTGTAACACAAGTGCCATGGTTTTACTCTCGATGCAGCCTGTTTCCATGAAAATAACATCCAAAGAAGGTGCTGTCTCTAATCTTGCTGCCTAATTTGGGTGCAACCGCCCGACAGGTTGAAAAGTTATTAAAAGGAAACGAATTCTCCTTCTCCATCATGCACAAACACAGGATAATCACGTAAGCCTTGTTTCCTTGGGAAGCCAACTGCAAAAAAACCAACAACAACAACAACAAAATAGCGCTAGCACAGAAACATACTGCAAGATGTAAAAACAGCCCTCCCAGTTGGGGAACGTGAGAAAAGGCACCGGCGAGGTCCCCTGAGCTAGCGAGGTCAGCGCAAGTGGGCTGCAGCTTAGGGAGGGGAGCAGGCCAGCACCTTTCTGCAGGCTGCAAAAGCAACATGTGAACGTGCGAATGCCTCGCTAGCTGCTCTCTCTGAGCTCTAAACGGAGGCAAAAACCTGCTGTTAATTAATGCTTCCCATAGCAGCAGAAATGGGAGTCTGCCGCGGCCAGGAGAGGCTCACGAATGGGTGGTTATGTGTGAGAGTAAACCACGAGTGACAGTGAGGGGCTGAGAAGATGACCCCTGTGAGCTCCCTGTGTTTGGGTAGCTGCCGGTGGCCCTGGGCACACATCACCTGGGAAATTCCCAGGGGATACCCCAGAGTAAATATGGCCCAGTGCATTTGGACTGCTGGGAAAACAGCACTGGAAAGGACTGCAAGGGTTGGCAGAGCCAGTCCATCCACTCTCCTGCAATTGTTTCCTACCTGTGGCGGTGTAACTGAAGAGGAGGAAACCCTCCACCTGCCACTCAGCTCCAGTCAGGGTACTGGTGTTGTCTAGATGAAACAAATGAGACAGGGAGCACTGGGCTGGGTACCTCTGCTGGGATGCAGCACGAAGCGATGCTCGCGGGGAGAGCCCAAGATGGGAGATTCCTCGGGGGGACCGTGCCCGTTACTGTCGCGTTGCTCTTGCCACAAGGCACCGAACGTGCCGTGCGACACCGGCTGAACCTCGGCTGGCTTGTCTCACCTGGGCAAGTCATGCTGAAGCTGAAAGTTTTGACATCTCGCTCCCTGAATTCCGCCTGCCTCATAATTAATCCCACTGAGAAAAAAAAAAAAAAGCCAACAAAAAAATGACGAGCTGCCTGTCGAGTGGTGAGGTGAAGCAGCCTCAAAGGGAATCCTTCAAACGCTCTGCTCTGGCTTCTTTATTTTCCTTTCATCATTTATTTGGCTCTTTCAGGGCTACGCGCACACTCTCACACCCACACCCCCCCAGCATCCTGTTTAACCCACCCCGCGTCCTCCTCGGAACAGGATGACAAAACTCACCGCCTGAGATCAAAGCAAAGGGCAGCTTCTAAACAAGCCGAGACAAAAACAAAAGGGTTCCTCAAATGTTTCATCTGTGACTTTGCCCCGCTGTACGAGGGAGCGGGAGGAGCTTTGCTGGAGGGTTTGTGCAGTCCTGGGATCTGGTTCTCAAAGGGGAATTTCAGGCTGCAGCAACACACCAAAAGGCAGCCAGGGCCACCCAACTGCTGGGAGCTGATAAGGAGCCACCTTTCCTACCAAAAGAGGCACCCAGGAGACACAATTGCTCTCAACAGAAGATGTTGGAAGTAAGTGCCAAGAACTTCGTAAAGAGTGATGATGTAGAAGAAGCTGTTCTTGTACTTTAGGCTGGATATTAAATCAACGTTTCTCACCATAGGAATAGCAAGACTCTGGGATGGTCTTCACGTGGAAATAAGGAGGACAAGGTGCCTGTCTAGTTCTGTAATTGAACTTGGTACATTTATGGCCAGGGATCTGTGAACTGTGTTTGGGCAGAACCTATGATCAAAGTGGTTATGTCCAGCAGTGGGAATATTATACTCGTTGTGTTTCATAGAATCATAGAATGGTAGAGGTTGGAAGGGACCTCTGGAGATCACTGAGTCCACCCCCTTGACAGAGCAGGAACACCTGGGGCAGGTTTCAGTAATAAAAACCTTCCATCTTTGGCTGTGGTAGAGATGGGAGGAAGTTACCAAGGTTTCAAAAGCAGTGTGGAAGTGAGAACTCTGTAAAATAACTCCTGCGAGGAAGAGGGAAAGACCTGGCAAGATCTGTCCAGGAGCAAATGATGCACTGTGGACCTTCATACCCCAAGCTATTAATTTGTCTCACAGGTGTCATCTCTGGATGTCATTTCTGAACTAAGGGCTGGATCCAGTCGTGATAGTGATGAGAAGAAAGGGAAACCTGCATCAAGCCAGACATTGCCAAGGGGAAAGGGGAGAGAGGCTTCTTCCTGAAGTCCTCAGATGCCACCAGCCCAGAAACAGGTGAGCTACTGGAAAAGTGGCAGGACAGTGAACCAAAAGCATAAGTGGCATCCTAAGAGGATCAACAGGACTTCTTGGTGGTTAATAACTCCTTGACCCAAATAGAATAAAAACTATATGGAAAATGGCTGTGTCAGACTTTGTCCTTGCCATGCCAAGGAGAAAAGCCAGGAGGAACTGCAGATGCACCTCTCTATAGTCTCCTGAAGACACCCGGTGCATCTAAGGGAGCATGAGGGCACCACACGGGTGGAGAATCACCTGGCCACCAAAACCACTTTGTACCCAAGTAGAAGGAGTCTACAAAGGAGAGCAGGGTTGGAACCCCCTCCTTCACGTCTCCTTCCCACCAGCTGCCTGAGCCCAGTGGCACTGCCCTTGAGGAGCTGTGCAGAGCTCCTCACAGCAGGCGAGGAGCCACTCCAGCCCTGATGCCTTAAATACACTCACGTAGGGTGACAGGATCAGACCCAGGAGGATAAAGTGAATAAATCTTGGCAGGAGAACTTGATTGCTTTTATGCACAATAATTACAGAGCGAACTGAAGGAAGAGAGCAGCTGTACCTGGGTGTATGCTGGGATCTGAGTAAAGGCACTCGGTGCTGTGCCTCACGAGAAATGGCAGATTTTCCACCTAAGCAATAGCTAATTTTGTAAGAAGGTGACTTTGTTCCTGTCAGAAGCCCACCAGAGGCACAGGGAAAGGGACAGTCCACGTAGGAGAAATCCATCGCTCTCCAAGAGAGGCAGCACCCAACGTCTCACCCCCATCAAGCTCGTGGTGGTGGGTAGACCCCTTAACCCCACACCTTGGACTTAAAACCTGCCTGCTATTTCCACACTGACTGAAATGAAAGGCTTCTTCAAGGAAAACGTGGGTCAGCTGCTACAAATCGCCAGGGCTCATGGAAGCCCATGGATTCCTCCTGATGGACCCTAGATGAATAATCCAACCGGTTCTCCTTTGCACCATCTGTGCTGCTTACCTTTTCATTGGTAATCCTTCCAGCCCAGTTTCTGTCATCCGTTAGGATCCGCCCACTGATCTCCAAGTAGTTTTCAACAACCAAAGGTGCTGTTTGTATTTTGAGATTGATATCTCACTGGCAGCATGATTCAGGTTTCCGGCAGCAGGTATGAGCTTTAACTGCAGGAAATGAGCTTATTTTTAGCCGAAGCGTTCGCTGGAGGTTTCTGTAAATGGATTTTTTGCTGGGTGTCCTGTTTCGTGGGTAATGGAGTATAAAAATTTAACTCTTGCTTTTAATATAGAACCTAGTCCGAGGAAAAAAAAGTTACTGAGTGGATCCAAAAAAAACCCCAGTTCATACCCAGGCAAATGCCTAAGGGTGGGAGGGATGCATCAACTGATGGGAAGGGAGACTGGCAAATTAAGATGTCCATGAGATTTCTGAGCAGCAAATGAGTGTTGGGCTAAAGAGTAAAACACTGGCTTTGCTTCAGCTTTAACTTGACCCTGTGAAAATAGCCTTCTTTTGATTTTTCTGATGGGACCCGGAAAAAGTGATGAAAAAACTGCAGATATTCCTAGGGAAATCTTATCTTTCTGCAAAGGCTGGATTTCCAGCTTCAAAATCAAAACAAAATCATCATGACAGAAAGGCACCAATCAGCCGTCAGCAGCTACCCAGTTGTCTCCAGAAATATTGGCCTGTGATTGATTTAAGTATGTGTAGAAATGAGCAGCCGAGGGGGAGGGGGTTCAGCTTTTCTGTGTTCTGAGGGAGCAGGTATCTGTTTTTTTTTTCAGTGGATTAAAGCTGTCCTGTCCCTGAGAGGATACATTCAGCATTATTAGAGTGACAGCAGCTCCTCCCTGAGGTCCTCACTGGGTGCTCCTTCCCACTGGCTGTAATGGGAAAGTCTGAGACCTGCCCAGCTCATTTCAGGTGGCACAACCTCTCCAGCCTGCCCAGGGGAAGAAGAGCAGCTCAGCATCTCCTCTGGGACAAAGCTTTTACGGGGGAGCGAGAAACCATGTGTAGCACTGGCCGCAGGTTTCTGCGAGCCCGTAACTTGCTCCCAGTCTGCTAGCCTGGTGTTGCTGGTGCTCGAGCGTGCAAAATGCTTTTTGCTGCTGCTCCTTTTCGGGTGCTTTTGTGGAGAGGGGCAGGATAAAGGGACTGGCAGCGTGTTGGCAGAGAGCTGAGAGATGGAGGGGAGCGAGGATTAAAGCTCAAATCCTATCGCGTTCATTCCTCCAACAGCTCAAGGAAAAGGGAACGGACAACCCCCCCCCCCCCACACTCCTCTTTCGCACAGCTATTCCAGCGTGCAAAAACCTAATAAAGAGGATAATGGATTGATTTCACCTTTGAGGGGGGGGAGCTCGGCTGCGTGCGCAGCCCGGCACACGCACGCACACACGCGTGCACACGCAGCCCACCCTGCTCCCGTCACACGCGCCGGTCCATGTGAGAGCAGATCCACCACGGCGCAGGAGACATTCGCCCACGCAGATCTCATTACTCGTCTCGAAAGGGGAAGGAGCTGAAGATGACTGGAGAAGTCCTAGCCCTGCTTTCTGTCGGGTTCCCACACCCGTGCGGAGGGAGGGGAGAGGGGACAGAGGCAAGAAAAGCTTTGGGGGGGTGTGGATAAATGAGAGTGGCTGTGCTGGGGTGATGAATTTTTCATCTAGCCTGAAATGCAATTGTAACGCAGGGATCAGAGCTCTGGGGAGTCGTTTGGCTGCTGCTGTCGGGTGGTTTTTAGCGACTGATGCACAGGGGATAAAGGCAAAAGTTGGTTGTGCTGCACTTGGGGGGAAAACAGGCAAAGTGAAGGTGTCTGGAGTGAGCAGGAGGATTCTGAACACCCCAGGGGTCAGGCTTGCTGCTGCTGACTTTGATCTCAGTGCCATGCTGTCTCTGATGCTTCTGGTGGGGCCAGCTCTGCATCAGGACATTGCTGTGCCCACAGCTCTGGGGGTGCCAGGACCTTGGGGGGGGTAACTCCACGCTCCCTTCCTCCCTGCCTTGACCATGGTTTTTGTCACAGCAGGAGCTGGGTGGGAACAGAGAGTCCCCGGGGAGTGTGGGACACTAGGATGGCCTCTCAGCATCTTTCTGTGCCCTTCTCAAGTGCACAGGCTCAGAGGGTCCCACAGCTTCACCCAGGGCATCGTGGCTGCTCCCACCCCGAAATCCAACCCTGCCACGCAGTTCTGGCCCTGGGCTTAGTGAAGAGGCCACATTTGCCAAAAGCTCTTGAAGCTGTAGGTCCATGTTGCTGGAGCAGCAGAAGGGATGTGATCCAACAGGAGTCCAGGCCAAGGTGAACAGCAGCTGGGGATGGAAACCCTGGGGAGATCCAATGGGGATGAGGATGGAGGGGAAAATTCACCCCCTACTTCTACTGAGTTATTCATCATCAGTAAAGAGGAGATGCTATGAGCACGAAGAGGCTTGCTGAGATGCCATCTCTTCCTGATCTGTGCGTTTGTATCTCAGTGGAAAGTGTTTTGTGGTGTCTCCTCCACTGGCAGCTCTTCAGTCTACCTCAGAAAGCCGTGCCGTGAACTCACGGGAGCTTACACGGATTCAGTGCACGTCTGCAGATCAAACCAGTCCTCTGCTTCGTGACCTCGCAGCATCCAAATCCATAAAAGCACAACTGGACTGAGCAGGTGCCCGTAGCTGAAAGGGAAAAGCTGGGTTGGTTCGGTTGGGTTTGTGGTTTGAAATTTTTTTTTTTTAATTTATTATTTTCTTTAATCCACATTATAGCCAAGCCGTGGGAAATCCTGTTAAAAGATCAGTGCGGATTTTCTGAGTCGAGGGAAATGTTACATCTCAGTCAGAGAGTCCTTTGGATGGTCTGGGCTTCGGGAGGACAGAACTGCTGCAAAAATCCCTGAACAAAAGGTGGGGAGGGGGGGGTGACACCCTGATCAATTGGTCAGCCCAGTTCCTCCTTTTCTTTGTATTTTTCAAAGAAAAAAAAAAGGGGAAAAAAAAAATATCCTTATCAACGCACTGAAAACAAACCCAAACTTGCTTCTTGCAATGGCTGATTTTATGTTGTTCGTTCCCGTGGTCCAGGGAAGGACCTGCCCTGGCAAAGGGACAAAGCCCAGGTGTGACAGGACTGCCACCAGCTCCGTGGGGTCCCCAGCACTGGGATTCCCTGTGCTGAAACGCGAGAGAGAGCAAAGAAAGGCAAAACATCTGAGGAGATGAAAACGCGATGGGTTCAGCAGGGCACAGATGATGGGCAGGTGAATCCCAGCCCCTTGAACTGAAATATGCTCTCGGCAGTGCAGGAAGGGATGGGGAAGGTTTTCTTGGGTGGGTGTCTGAGCCCAGTGCTGCAGGCAGGTGCTCAGTAGCATCCTCCCTTCCCTCGGGATACAGGAAAAAGTGGAGGCAGAATCATACCCTGCTTGCTCAACGTTGGTCTGCAGGTGTCCCTGTGGGGAGAAGCCAGGCAGGGAGGGATAGAGGAGGGTGCTGGTCCTTTCTGCTGTCAGAGAGGATGAGAGTGAGCAGGGCTGTGCCAGCCCAAGGGCTCATTCCAACCATGCCCTCAAAGGAGTTGAGCAGGGAGAGGGAATAGGTGGTCCCACGGTGCACAGTACGGGATGCTGGATTGTGCACTGGACATCCACCATTACTGGTCTGTTCTTTTCCCCAGACTCCCAGTGCTGGGCAGAGTTCAGCTGGACCCTTGCTTTGACTCCTCACATCCTCTGGGAAGGTGAAGAAGCTTGTCTGAGCTTCCAGTGGGGGAAACTGCACAGTCTCTCCCAGCATCGTGGTTTGGATGCAGGCAGGGCTTGGTGGGGACCCTGGGTCTGCTCCCCTCCCTGGAGCCTGTTGCCAGCCTGGCCTTGGCCTTGAAGCTGCTGCTGAGTGCTGAGGCACCAGGGAACACACCAAAATACCAGTTTATAACCATTTTTTTTTTGTGCTGGATGTTTATATCCCCTTCTCTTTCTTTCATTAGCAGCGGGCAGGTTTGGGAAAGCGCTACCTGAGCTCCTCAGCTCTTTTGCCCATCCAGCCATGCTCAGCACCTCCCTTATCCCCTGCCCTTGTGACCTCGCTGGCTCCACACATTTTCCATTAGAGCTGCAAATTCCTTCTCTATTTTTTTCTAGCCTTCCTTTTGGGAAAAGAGCAGAAAGCGACTTTAATTTGGGAGGCTGGAATATTTCTTCTTCCTTCTCTCCTTTCTCTCTTATTCTTTATTTTGTTGCCTGCTCTCTATTTGAAGTCCTCAGAAGCTGCTTCCTCTGTCTCTTCTTTGCCCACCCTGGGGTGGGATAGCATGGGGGGGGGGGGGGGGGGGGTTTATGTGCAGGGGGGGAGATGAGGTGGCCCAGGGGAGGACTGGTGGACGCTGCAGGACACAAACAGAGGGCACTGGATTGTCCCTATATGCGGGGGTCAGCTCCTGCCACATCCCCAGCCCTGTCCCCAGCCACATCCCCAGGGCAGCACGTTTGCCAGGGAGATGCACAGGTCCTTTTCCAGTGACACCCAGCCCTGCTATCGGATGGGAGCCAAAACGCTTTTCCCAGTCACCCGGGGAACATCCCTTGCTTTCCACGCAGGGGCTCATAAAGCTAAAATTAGCAGTGTTTCCCTCTACAAAGCAAGTAATTAGCTCAGGAGCGAGCACAAGGAGCAGCATGAAGAGAAAGGGAGCTTCCCTTATAAAATATTTACCTCCTCAGCCTCAGCAAGTGCCTCCGGAGAAATTTTGGAGAACAGTCTAATTAGGCTCAGAGCTCTGCTTCTGTTTCCTGCATCTTCTGCCTTCCTCTTCACTCATCCTTTATTAACGGGGCCTTTGCATGACATAACGGGATGTTTGTTTCCTAAGGGGCTTTTTATCCCTTTGTTCTTTCACAAGAAGGAAAAATACCATTACAGCGAACAGGAGGGAGTGTTCTTCAAAGATGGGCAGAAAAGTATTTTTAGATGGTTTTTTTTTAGAGATCCATCTATCTGCGTGCTTAAATACATATATTTATATACATGCACAGCTCTGAATATTTCTTGTGTGGGCCTACAGTTCCCCGTGAGTCCTTTTCCTGCTCTTTCCCCTAGACTTACCTTATTCTTCTTAACTGGAGGAATTCATTCCCAGTGACACCGCTGCTGAACGACAGAGGATCAGCTTCACAATGGAACACGTGGGCTCTGAGAAGAGCATCCAGCAACATCTTATTCGTCTCGGGCTCTTTCGAATGTCAGAATCGAGTAATTGTTTCATGAAACTCAAATTTGCTAGAAGGGCTTAATGCATTTTTTAGTAGGAATGAGTAATAAAGTAATTGGAGATTTATTGCTCTTCTTAACACTAAGGGGAAGACACGTCGTTCCACTTGGGACCGCTTAAGCATGTAGTGTTTTAAATGGTACAATTGGGCAGCACAGATTGATTCATGTTTAGAGAGGTGTTGATTCACCTCCTTTTTTCTGTTTACCTGTGGTTTTGGGGACAGAAGTGGAATTGTGGCTATGCAATACCTTCCCCACAGCCTTTAGGCTCAGAAAACTGCCTTGGCTCTCCCTGATTGCCCAGACTCTCTGTGGCACCTTCAAGCACATGACCCACTCTCGTCACAGCTCTTTGGCACAAGTTTTTATCTCCAGTGTAAAGCGAAGCAGAAGACTGCTCTGAATTCCTTCATGCACTGAGCAAGCTGCTGAAACCATACTGCCTGGCAAGGCATTATCTATTTTTTATTACTGAGATAGTAAAATATTGAAATGACTTTGAACAGACAGAGGAGAGCAAACACCCAGGAGAAATTTTCTCTCAGAGGCTTTAATTGAATGGTGTAAAATGTTTTGGTGGTAAAAGAAAGAGTATTTATTTTGCTCTTCTGATCATCTATACCATAAAAGAATTTGTCTGTTGAAAAGTTTTCACGCTCCCGTGTTTACCTGCCATCACCTATCTGAGGTTTTCTGCTGCATAGGTGATCCTTGAGGATAGTTTTATTTTTTCCTCTCCACGTTATTTTTTTTACCTTACCACCTCCTAAAATCTTGTTTGTTTATATGATTGACGCTGCAATGGTTTTGCATCCCCTAGAGAGAGCAGAGGATGGTGAGCCTAGCGTGGTCAGGAGCAAACCTGAGCCTGATCTTTGAGCAGGAGCCCTGGGGGCAAGGGTGGCAGAACCAGCTCCTGCTTGTCCCCAGGAACCAGTCCCCTCCTTGCCTCTCCTGCCGAGATGAGACCTCTAAGAAAGGCCATCACTTGGGGCTGGCTTTTGTAACATGAATGAAATTTGCTGTCTGGCTACGCGATCTGATTGTTTCTGGGGGAATCCTGAAGATGCTGGAACTGAGCAAATGATTCTTGCAAAAGAGCCAGGTCCTGGTTTTATTCCCCCTGAGCATCCTTGCCCCGGGCTGGAATGCTGATTTCATTTTGAAGCTCAGATTGGCACTGGGGAGGCTGCCCCTGGAATCCTGGGGCCAGTTTTGGGCCCCTCACTCCCAGAAGGACATCGAGGGGCTGGAGTGTGGCCCATCTCCTCACACATCAGCAGCTCAAAAGCTGTTTCAATCTTATCGTCTTGCCACGCATGCCACAGATGATTTTCTTAGGGCAAGTCCTTCCAGGACTGAAAAAAACCCCCCAATCCTGTGAAATTATACAGAAAAACGTGTGCTGACTTTTTAAGAATACATACAAGTGAAACCTGCAGAGCAACTGAAACCATAGGCACTGTGTTGAATAATTTCTGAAGGTTATTTATTATTATTTTCTTCTTCTTTTTTTTTAAATGCTCTTCTATTCTTTTCGATGATATTTTATTTTCCAGTGCACTGCAGGCAGACTGCTGGAGGGAAACCGTGGGGCGTACATGTGAGAAAGGATTCCCTCGCTGTATTTCTATTGTTGTTTTTTATAATAAATGCTGACATTAAAACTTGTCCGTTTAATGTGTTAAATCCTGTCTCGGGGTTTCTATAGAAACCAGCCGGCTGCTCATTACAGCCTGAGGAATCCCAGGCTGACCTCATCAGAGTCTCCCTCGGTGGCATCCCTCCCACTCTCTCCAGTCACGCTGTTATCTCTGTGAGACTTCTCCGGGTCCAACCTCCCCTTGTGCCGCCTGTAAATCCCTGCTTCTATCCCCTGCCCCCCAGTTCCCCTCCCATCACCCCAGGGATCTGAGGATGGAAAAGGATTCCCAAGATACAGGGACTGGAGAAGACCATACGAGGCTGGTGATTGCAGAAAAGCATCATCACTGGGGCAGGAATGATTTATTTATTTCCTTCCTTTATATTTCCTTCCTTTATATTTCCTTCCTTCCTTCCTTCCTTCCTTCCTTCCTTCCTTCCTTCCTTCCT
>JANVCC010000081.1:1532881-1598074 GCA_025345505.1 Todiramphus chloris collaris
CCTTCCTTCCTTCCTTCCTTCCTTCCTTCCTTCCTTCCTTCCTTCCTCCCTTCCTCCCTTCCTCCCTTCCTCCCTCTATGCTCTTAAAATGCCATTTAACTATTCCACGGGGGGATTCACATACTCACTTGTATATGCCCAACACAAAGAGAATCCCCTTGACTACGTTGGACTTGCAAGTGTAAAATCTGCACGTTTCACCAGCGTGCTGCCTCTTAATTGGCAGGAAGCATCTGCATCAATCATAACAAGCCACGGCCAACTCGCCAGCTGCCACCGCAGCATCCTGCACTTCTCCCGGCGCTGGTTGCGCTCACCTTTCCCTCCCGTTCCTTCCATACATTGTGTTCTTTCCCTGCTTTGGGGAAATGCAGAAACCCCTCTCCTACCAGCCTTTGTGTGCAGCAAAAGGTTTCCTCCTTCCCATCTCCTGCTGTAAAGGGGGCCAGACCCAAAGCAGAAGCAGGGCATGGAGTGAAGGGCAGCATCTCCCTTTTGAGCTGGTTGGAAGGGGTATTGTCACTTTAGCCCGAGCACTTGGCAAGTCCTTGGGGACTGGCTGGATTTTCCTCACCAGCCAGGAGAAGCAGATGAAACAAGTCAGGTATTTTTTTGCCCCATCCCTGGATGTGTCCAAGGCCAGGTCAGACAGGGCTTTGAGCAACCTGCTCTAGTGGGAGGTGTCCCTGCCCAGGGCAGGGGGTTGGGAGTAGATGATCTTTAAGGTCCCTTCCAACCCAAAGCACTCTTTGATACTATATTTACAGATGCAATGTGGGATATTTCCCCAGCACATCCATATGCCCCTGTTCCCTCAAAAAGTGTGTGAAAGCTCTTCCAGTCCCCTTCATCTTGAAGTATCTGCTGAGCTGTTAAGTCATATTCTTGAACTAATTTTCCCAATTAGCCAATCTTCAACTATTAGATTATCTCCAACCTCCCCATGTGTAACCAGACCCTGGAGACTCCTTCCTGCTTCTGCCTTCACCAGGTGCCCATAGTTTGTAGTTTTGAGTGTCTCCAGGTCCCTCTCCTTTAAAAGGAGAGGCTTAATTACTCTCTCTCTTTAGCCTGCAAGAACGGTAATTAGCATCTTCTTCACCTCCAGCCTGGCATGGGCTTGCTGGAGCTATTAACACCCCAGGGAGGTTTGGGGTGAGTTCTCTGCTCTAGGCAGGTTGTGTTGGGATGGAGAGGACTGGCAGCAAGGAGGCAATGTCCCTGGAGAAAGGTAAGAGGGGATCCTGGGGGGTTGATAAGGTGCTTGAGTTGGTTGACTTGTTTTTCTGCTATTGCTGTGCACAGATGTTGATTAATATTTGGCAATTGAGCTCTGACCTTTGGCAATTATTTGATTTGAGGATTGGGGTTTTTTGTTTGTTTGTTTGGGTTTTTCTTCCTGTCTTTAAAGTCAGTGCAAGGGGGGGAAGTAAAGCTCTGGTGTGTGTCTGGAGCCACCTCATCCAAGCAGTATCATCTTGAGCTGTTAGTCTGGCACAGATCTGCCTGCTCTGTCCTAGACAGCAAGAGACAGGGGCTAACCAGAGGAGACACCATGAATTGCTGCTTGGTGTAGGTGGACAGTGTGTGCTACCTGTGTCTGTCTGCTCATGAGCCCTTTTTTAGGGTTATTCCCAGTAATGGAAATGTGAGTATTTCCTTTAGCTATTGAACAGCCATCGTTGGGGGCATCCATTTACCCCTCGAGTTTGGGAGAATGGATGGAAGGGGATTTCACAGTCAAACAAGGGAGAATAAAAGCACCTGGAGAAGAGCCCTGCACTTGGGAAACCTTTGAGGGATTAGCACCTTTTCCAATTTTCATATTCTATTTCAAGACGTAATTCTGAAAGCTGGTTGTTGCTTTTTCAGTGCTGTGTGCTAACAGAGAGCATTAGACAGGCACACAAGCGCAGAGTGATGCTGAGATCGATATTCAGCTGAGTAATTGCCAGGAGAGATTCAAATGAACTTCCAGAGAATAAGGAGCACTTTGTATGATGAAGCCAACCAGAAAGGAAAGTTAATATGGATTGGTTGGTACGCTGGACTAAGCTGTCTTAATTGTGGCAAGAGTTATTACTGCTGGGAGGGAACAAAGTAGTGAAAATGGAAGAAAAATAATGTCTGGGTAGCCCAGGTATATGAAAAGGGGGGAAAAAAATGAAATGCAAGAGGTGAAGGGAAGCTTTGCAGGGAGATGACTCACCCCGTGGCATAAATCTATAATGAGGCAATATATTGGTGATACACATTTAGGGGATTCATCTCGACTATGAACAGCAGGGGTGTTTCAAACAAGCCGAAAGAAGATTTAAGAGCCTCTAAAAAGAGTTGGCCTCGGACGAGAGGATAGAAATGGGCTTGAAACTGTAGACTTTAAATACCTCAGCTGTAAGATGAAAAGTAAACAAATTGGGAAAGCAGCTCTTAATAATGGAACGGTGAATTGGAAATAAAGCTGCTTCCTCTGCCGTGATTTAAAGCTGCCTTATCGTTCCCTGCCCTAGTAGGGGTTTGCATGTGCCTGGCGTAATAAAGCAAAGCTCCCTGCCAGGTTGTTGAGGCAGGAGCCCGTGCTGGGCAGCTCTGTGGAAGCCATGCATTTAAACAGAGAAAAGCTGAGTTTGTAATCGTGAAGCCATAAATAAAAGGCTTTCTACACAGGAGTCCTTTGCTCAAGGAAGAGAAGTGCAGAGCACCTCCTTTATCTCGGCTTCTGGCTGCTCTGAGACTTCTGAGGATGCTCTCGGAGCCGAGAGCTGCTGTGACCTGCAGAGGAGCAAAGCTGGGGTCCCCTGAATTGCCTTTCAAAGGGGGGTTGTTGGGAGCGCATCCCGGAGCATCTGAGCCCGACCTGCTTCCTTCCCACTCGGCTGCTGCAGAGTTTGACCTGACCCATGGCTCTTGCAAATCCCTCAACTCTTCAAAGAGAGATTTGGGCTCCTTTTTGCTCCTCTGTGCAGCAAAGCCAGCTGTGGAAATTCTGCAAAATTAGCATCTTATCACATCTGCACACACGAAGGCTCTTGGAAACGCTCTCATCAGTATGCCACGAGGCAGCAGCAAGTGCTGATAGGAAGAAACAGCCCAATACATTTTTGCCCGTGTTCCACCAACTGTGCCAGAGCAAAATATCCCAGCCCAGCGCCAGTTTGCTCTTGCATTCCAGAGCTGCTGGAATCCCGTGCAGAACAGGGTAGAGTGCAACAACAGCAAGTCCTGTTGGTTAAGTTGCACTGGACTAGGATGTGGCTTCGCTCTTGCACAAATCCCTGGCTACTTGGCAGCTGCTCACCAGATGACTTTCTGTGACTGTGGCCGCAGTTCTGCGTGCTCTTAACGCCTGTCTTGATGCTCTTGCACCTTACATCATCTCTGACAAAGCTAATAACATCACGGGCTGAGTCCTGACAGCTGGATTGCGTGCCTGAGAGCTGGGGGAACTGCTGTCTCTAACCCAAAGATGTGCTTTGTAAGGTGATGGCTTCGAAGGACACAACTTCAGTTTCTATCTGGCTCTTAACCTGGATCTACCCCCATCCCTACCACAGTCTCCGAGCCTAAATTTGGGTGTGATTTTCAGTCTGCTTTCAGACACAGATGCAAGTGAGAGCCTTGGCTCCAGCTACCTGCTTGTCTATAGCCATGTGGGCAAAATGATTCATGGGTTAGCTGTCCCTCTGCAGCTTTTTCTTCTTTCACGCAGGACAGACAGGTTGTAACATCCTCCCATTCCTCTCTGCCCAGACTGGTGCCCATTTTATCACCTTTTTAATGTATTGGTCCCTCAGCATCGAGTCTCCTGGGTTATTTAAACACAATATATTCCCTGCCTCCCGCAGCTGACATCTAATTGATGAAAACAAACTGATCTTCTACCAAATCCCTTCTGACTCAGAAGGGCTGCATGGGAGATGCTCTTGGTTTAAGAACCAGAGAGCCCCAGAGGCTCCCAGACTGGGACTGCAATGCATCCCCAGGCAGGCAAGGGGAGAGGATCTAGCACAAGCCGAATGGGAGAAGAAACCAGGGCTTTGCCAGGCACAGGTTGCTCAACATCATCATATTTCAATATTTATGGAATGCTGTTGCCTCTCAAATGGAAAACTGTGCTGTTATCTCCGTATGTGCAGATTTCCTACAAATGCAGATATTCTCCTTCCGTGGGAGAATTCTTTCAATCCCTTCCATTATTTCCTTCATAAGCAAACCAAAGTCTTCCAGAGCTGCTCTTCATTTTCCTTCTTGCATAACAAGGATGGATTTATAATTTTTTCTTTCCTTCCAGGACACACAATCCCAGGCAATGCACCCCAAAAGCACTGCCTTTTGGGGGGTAGTGGCTCTGGGGAGTTCCTCCTAAACCCAGGAAAAATCTCCATGTCTTCTAACCTGGGAGGTTCACGTCTTTACTAATTTGCAGAGTGCAGTGATGCCTTTTTCTTGACAGATGCACCACAGATTAATGAGGATTGCCATCTCAAAAGCTGAGGCTTTGAAAAAAATCCCAGTTTCCAGAACTGGGACTAGAGGAGAAAGCAAAATAACTCCCCCACCCCATTACCTTATTGTGCTCTAATCATCATTTCTGCCACTGCTGTCTGCAGGGATACCTTTAAAAGATGAAAAGGCCCCTATCTCTTCCCCCAGGTAACCTTGCTAACCCCAGAAAAGCTTCACCACTGGAAAAACATTGTGAGGTTGAAGCAAAACAAGCACCACGCACCCCGCATCCACTTACCTGCCTGCTGATAAGGAGTCTGATGTTTGCCCCCCGACCCTGGCTGAGGGGTCTTGTGATTTATTTTTTTTTTTTACACAAAATTGTGTGGCTCTGTGTTTTGCAATGTGAAAGTTGCATCTCAGCTTAATTATTTACCCTGTGAAAGTGCATTTCACTCCAGGCAGATGGCTGCTGGCCGGGACCATATCTCATTTTCTGGCAACCCCAAGACCTATAGGGACTGTATGTTGTACCATATAGCTGATGCTATGTCTGTGCAGCCCCAATCAATCTTCCCTTGCAGGAAGGGATCGGAGTTTTAATAGCATCCCTGTCCTTGTTTTATCAGGGACTGTCAACAGCATAAAGAAATGCCTTAATAAATAGCACTACATAAACACTGAAACCCTGTATTTACCACATTCTGTGCACTTGCTGAGCTGTTCATCATCTAATGTTACCGATGTTGCGTGGCAACCAGTGTTTAAAAGTTTGCTGACTCAAAGAGCCTCTTTACTTCAGAAGGCTTGGTGTATTTATTTGACAGCCTCTAGCCTCAATGGGTCCTTTTTCATCTTTATGTGTAGCTGACGCTTATAATGATTATGAAAACAATTTAATTCTGGTTTCCACAAAGCTGAGAATTGAGTGGGTTTATATTATTATTATTAACTACTGTAGAGTTAAAAAAAAAAAAAAACCCCAAAGATTTGGGCCTGTGAACAAAGAGGACCCAGCATGTTTGTTGTTTTCCAGGTGTATTTTTCCATCACTCCCCATTCCTTGTCAGCCCATGGGAACCTTGGTAAGGCTGCCGTCTCACCCAGGCGTTATTTGGTGATGCTCAGTGGGTGCCCCAGTGCTGCCCAGTGGCCAGACCAGGCAGAGGGATGATGGGCAGTAGAAGATGGCATGGCTGGGGATGCAGTGTATCCCCTGGGCAGCCCAATGGGTTGCTTACAGCCCATCTCCTTACTTGTGGAGCTGGTGGTGTGGACTTTCAGGATGCTTTCCCTTTGCAGCCAGGTTTGGAGGAAGTCCAGGTATCAGCCAGACCTCTGTTCCTCTTTAGTTGTTTGTCTCAAATGGAAACGGTTTTTTAGTTTAGTTTTGCTCTGTTTGATTAAAAAAAAAAAAAAAACAAAAACAAACAACCAAACATAAAAAACCCCAACAACAAGAAAAAAACCCCACCTCACCTCAGAGGCTATCAGCATAAAACCAGAACTGGTCGTTAAACACAAACCCAGACAATTTTTGGAGGGGTTAAGGTTTCATGGCACAGAGTTATTGATTCATTTTTACTGTAGAGAAAATACCACTGCATAGCACATGGAATTACCAGTTCCCCAGCAAAAAAAACCACCAAAATTCTGTGTAACAACACGGTCCCCTGGAGGTATCTCCCTGTTGCTGGGGGTGTGATGCTCAGATGTGTTATGGGGCTTTGCAGCCCTTTGGGGTCAGTGTGTTACATTCCATTAATTAAAGCCTGACACTGTGCCTCAGGGGGCCTTTATTTATATCTATTAATGGAACGAATATTTGATTGATACTTGTTTCTGAAGTTTGTCCTTCGCTTCTACATGCGTTTGCTGAAGGGTATTAGCAGTTTCCCAGATGTATAGTAAGATATTACTAGAGGACCAGACTTCAGGGCATCTTTGCTTATTCAGCCTCTCATTCGGAGTTCTAGTTTTTGACAACAAGAGACTTTTCCATTGGTTTCAGCTGATTTCAGCTAAAGCCTTTGGAGAGAGAGAAACTCCGTGATTTTTATGCAAGTGGGGCTTTGGAGGAGGTCCTCTCTGAGATGGGATGTGAGTCACCTGCCCTGGGAAGGTGGGAGAAAGAATAATTTCTTATTTCAGCCACTAGAAAATGCACAGGCTGTTTTGGGGGAATATATTTTTTCTTTCTTTTTTGGAATGCTTGTTGTGTAAGTGACATCGCAGCAGAGCTTCAAAAAGAGAAAAGATGCTGGAAGTTGTGGCACCTGGGAATCTGGGTTCACAGTTGGCCTTTTCAGGCATTGTCAAGGCATATTTTGCCTCCTGCTGCCAGCTTGATGCATTGTCAAAGGATGCCATGTTTAATTAATGCTATGTGCAAAGGTTGCTGGAGAGGACACCGAGTTTTGCTTATTAAAAGATGAGTTTTCCGATGCAGGTATATTTTAATGAAAGGAAAAGTTGTCCTCCTGTTCCCCACGGGCAGGAACATGTGGACTTCTTCCACAGATGCTTCATTTCTGTGGATTTCACAGCATCTGAGTGCTGTGGAGTTGTTCTGCCGATAGTGATTTTTTTTTTTTTCCCCAGCTTCACACTTTGGTGCTCTTGTTTCACTTGTGATCCGAAGGAATACTCTGAGTACTGGAAATGTCTTCCTCTGCTAGCTGAGACTTCAGACACCATCTTCAATGTCACATGCAGTGCTGAGCTTTGCCCAAGCCCCTTTCCTTTACCTGGACACTCGATAGTGGTTTTGGCACCACCAGCAGCAGAAAAAAAAGATTGACTATCTCCCACCTTCTCTCACTTGCATCGTTGCAAGGTGCAAGTTGAGCTAGAAGGGCATCCTCAAAACACAGTTCCCTGTCATGTAAACCAAATGTTCTGGT
Source organism: Todiramphus chloris collaris (assembly GCA_025345505.1). Classification (NCBI taxonomy): domain Eukaryota; kingdom Metazoa; phylum Chordata; class Aves; order Coraciiformes; family Alcedinidae; genus Todiramphus; species Todiramphus chloris. The sequence continues at coordinate 1,540,231 of JANVCC010000081.1, forward strand.
GTAAAGATGTGGCTTAACGAGCCAGATGATGCCCAGAAAACTGGAGAAGCCTCCCCTCCCCATCCCCTGGCCAGCTACTGCCCAGACCTTCACCAGTTAAAGGCACAGCTGCCCAAAAAAGCCTGGGCACCTCCTTGGCTCCATGCAGGAAAGAGCCCTTGACCTTCATTTCTTTTGTTCAGGCTGATGGGTGGCTCGATCAACACAAATATTTAGCAGTGAGCACATTTCCAGGCAGCTGATCATAGTTATAATACTCTGCAGGTTCTTTTCCAGGCTTTTGATTCAAGAGGGTTTTGAAATCACTTCTTGTTCAGACTGATTAGTGGCACATTGCCTGATACCCTTTGTAAGGCACTGAAATAAAGAAACAAGAGGAGGAGCCTGGAGGTCAGGAATCCACCGAGTTGCTCCATCATTATTTTCTTCTTCAGACACAATATTAGTAGCTATCCTCAAGAGAAGGAATGACTTTTAATTAGGCAGCTTCGTAACACACAGTGCTTTTGGGTCCTACATACACCTTGACAGTACTTCATCGTTAACCCACGGAAAAGCACTCAAGCAAATGAAAAGGTTGCTATAGGCAACCTCCTTTCAACACTGCAACGTTAATTCCCCGAGTGGATCAGGGATTCCCTACCCATTAAGCAACCGCATTGACAAGAAGGCAACAGGAGTTAGAATTAAGGAATCAACTTGAACTTTGCCTTAAAATGGCAGTGGAGGGGGAAAAAAAAGGCCAACAAAAAACAAGAGACATCAAAATACACACAAACCCAACAAAACTCTCAAACTTTACATATGGCAAATCATAAAGGAATTTAATTGTGTGAAAAGGACAAGAAATGTTTTGAGAGAATGCAGTGGAATGAGTTGTCTTTCAACAAATGTTTCTCAGTAGAGGTGAAATTAATACTTAAACTTAGTCTTCTATATTACTTGGGACAACTTACAGTGGGGAATTATTAACAATCCTTCTTAAGAGGTAGTCTTGGTCAGGTTCTCATCCTTCCAAATCATTTTGTTTTTTCTAAAGCGAGATATTGTCTTTTAGAAATTGAGTTCTTCCACATGACTTTCTCCTCAAAAGGTAACCAAAGGCTGAGCTCTATAAAGCAAACTGCGTTTTCTTTATTGGAGTCTGACAGAGGATGACTTTTATGCCATGAAGGTGCTTTGTGCTGTCCCTGGGAAAATCCTCTCATATTTTACTAAGTTAAAATCTTCTGAGAGAAAAAAAAAGGCCATTTTGATATGCTCAGGTAAAGACTTGCTGGAATATTACAGAGAAATCTCTGAAGGTCATCTATGTAATGAGCCTTTTTTAGAAGCACAAGAAATTGCAAGCCTGGGTTGTTAAGAAGAGCTCTGGAAGTGTCAGTTTGGGTGGATTTTTGGCCAGTGGTTAGGTAATAGTCAATGCAAGGTGGTGGTGAAGATGCACTTTCTGGGGATTGCTGCTTTCTGCCATGCAACCCATGAGCATCTGAGACAAGAGTGTGAACCAAAACCTCTTCTTTTCCCCAAAAAGAGCTACTTGTTACAGGTATTCTTGCGTGATTTCCAGGGATTTCCTTTCCCATCTGCTTCTGAAGTTGGCTTCACGCACCTCAGAGGAGCCAGACAAACCACCTGCCAGGACTTGCTGTGAGGCTGCTGAACTCAGTCTCTGCTAGGTTATATATTTTCATATTTAAAAATGCATCTGTGAGCAACGTGGACTAGAGCACTCGTGTATATCTCTTGAGGAGACGTTGAAATCTTTCCTTTTGAATGCACCCCTATAGCTGCTGCTGAGAAAAAGGACAAAATTCATCATAAGCTGAATTTCCAGAAGGTTTTCTGAGCTAACAAAGCCTGTACTTGCTCCATTTCCCCCCCCCTTCATCTTTCTAATTAAAATATAAAATTAATCTTAGTGGGATATTTCTTTCCCTGGGATCATTCTGGTATGAGGACACCCACATTCCTCTTATTCATGTTATGCTAATTGCTAAATGAGCTTATTAGCTGCCCCTAGCTTTAATTAGAAGACTTTTGGAGCTGGAGAGGGCAGCTCTGTGGGCTGCTGGGGAGGATACCTGCAAATAGGCTGCCTGGCATGAGCTATCTGTGCTCCTCCTGTCGTGAGGGTTTTGATGTACAAGAAGGTGTCTGACCAACGTCCCAGCCATGTGTCTCAGCAGAAGATATACACTTATGTGAAGCAGATATATATATATTTTTTTAATAAGAGCTAGGGAAGCAGGCACACAAGCATCAGCACCTTTTGTCCAGCTACTGCTGTTGTGATGGATGAGCTTTCATGGGGCAGAAACTGCCTGGTGCTTGGCCAACCATTTCCATGGCTGGATGGTGAGAACTTTCCTTCCCCAGTGCAGGCATGGACCCTTGTCTTGGACTGATTTCAGCAGCCAACTTCTGGTCCTGGTCCTTCAGCCCAAGGCTTTTTTGTTCAACAGAAGGAAGAGAAGAGCCCCAGTGCAACCCCTCTCAGCTGCAAAACATGGTTCAAGATCAGCACTTCAAGTTTCATTTTACTTCCATCAAGAACACTGAGAAAGAATGGAAATTGATTTACTCAGAAGATTTTTTAAAAGTCTTGTCTTTATTATAAGCTTCTTGGGGTTACTGCCAGAAAAATACCACTGAGTATTGTTTATGCCCTTCCCCATCCTGAGGCTTTCAGCATCAGTAGCCTTTGAGAGATACTGAACTCACCCAACAATTGCCCTAATGGGCTGGAGCTTTCATTACTAGTTGCAAACAACTATATATTTTTAACAAAAAGAAATAAAAAATCAGCCTAAAGTGACAGTGAAGTACAGTTGGGCAGAGTTTTACTGGTATGAGTGGAAAAAAAACCCCATTCAAACTCATGCACAGATCTTCTAATGCAATCATTTGGTCAGCTTGTGAGAGCCTTTCCTTGGTGATCAGCACAGGTCAGCTTATGTAATCTGCCTGGAGAGTGGAAAAAGGCTCATTTCAGAATAATTATGAGCATGAAGCAGGGTGCAGGTCTGTCCCTTATGGGCTCTGCTTGGCCATTTCCATGCCAGCCATGATAATTATCCCGTGGGGTTTCATGAGAATACTTGCAAATATGCTGAAGGGAAAAGTAGGCAAGGTTGAAGCATCTGGCTCTTCCCCCCCCCCAACTTTTTCTCCACTCTATTATGAAAAACCTCTGAAGAGTGAGAAATTATTATTATCAGGTGAATTTTTTTTCTTGGCAAGGATGAAGAGAGGAGGTGATTGGGTGACCAAACAAAGCAAATAGATTTGAGAAAGGGAAACATTTTCAAAACGCCATCAGCAAAGCAGAGGATACAAGAAAAAACAAATAAAAAAACCCAACCAAACAACAACAACAAAAAAGATGCTGTCCACGGGGAAAAAATTACATCTTTCAGACAAAAAAAAATCTCAGTATGAATGAGATACAAGGGGATAAGAAAAAAATCTTTCCAGCTTTGACCGTTCTTGTGGGGCAAAGTTGCTAGGGGAAAAAAAAATGAAAGGGCAATGAGTTCACATGTGCCTTGCTTCAGACTGCTCCCAGAAATGCCCAGTTTTTGCCTTCTCTTTGCTTGCTTTTGGAGACCATCTCTGGCCATGTGCTCCTGGGGTGGATCCATTCTGCTTGGCTGCACAGAGCTCATCTTAATCATCTGCTGCCATGTTTCTCAGGGACCTGCTAATGAAAGACAGAGGCATAAAAACCCCAACCATCGTGGTAAAATCCCTGTAATGAAATATGACTGAGCTAATGTGTATTGCCACCAGCTTCCCAGCGAGCAGCCTCGCCCACCACAGCAGCTGGCAACGCCGTGCCAAGTGTTACCTCTTCCAATCGTGCAGCAAAGGGACTTGTCGCTTCCAGTTCCTTCACGGGTGCAATATTTGCTTTAGAGTCACCGTGGGAAATGGGGAAGGCAATTTTTAGTGTGTTCTCTTTCACTCTTGGGCTGGTTACCTGGGGTTTCCACCAGGTACGTGGTGGAAGAGCGAGGAACGAGGTGGGTGCAGCAATTCCCCGGCTCGCGGATGCGGCATCGACCCCTTTGGCACTTCAGCAGCTCCTGCAAGTGTGGCTTTGTCACATATAAAATCTCTTTTTTTGTTGGTTTTTTTTTGGTTTGTTTGTTTGTTTCCCCACCCAGCTCATTGCAGGATGTAGAACCAGCTTAGATAAGCCAGCAATGCATCTGCAATGAGCCCAGCTTTGGGGAAAAAAAGTGCCTTACTGAAAGTCTGGGGAATATTTTCCCTGCTGTGACTGCTGGCAAAGAGCCTGGGCACAGGCTGGTCCTCAACGTGTGGCTCTGAAGCCAGATTTACCCTCTGCACTGGCTGGAAGCATCCAGCTGGGATCGGGTTGGCCTTGCTTGGTGGTTTCTTTACCTTCTGCCTTCTTCACAGCTTTGCCACCGAGAGCAAAACCCATTGCATTGCTGGAAGAAACCCCGTAACTTCATTCCAAGTGAATCTGCATCATCCCAGTGCTTCTCTAGGGGCAGTGGGCTGTTAGGAGGCAGAGCAGCTCGTGAGCCCGTGGTGCTGTCTGAGACCCAACAGGGTGTCTCAGGATGCAGGGCTCAGTGCGGGTGCTGATGGCCTCACAAACCAGAGAAAAGGGAGGGCTTCCTCCTGCTGTGACGTGTCCCAGCTCATGGCACTGAGCAAACCCTTCCCATCCCAGTGTGTGGGCTGGTGTGTTTCCCTGTGCCAAGCTGCCCACACTGGGTGCCACAGGCAGGTTCTGATGTCTACATGTTCCTCCGAGAAAGAAAATATGCAAGTGCTTTTGCTTCCTCTGATTGATGCACAGTTACATGAAGCAGCCCTGGCAGAAGAAGGGCTTAGCTCCAGCAACCGACTGCGTAAACAAATCCATGTCCAGGATGTGTTGTCCATCAAAACCAGCCTCTAACACCGATTTTCTGGCTTTTCCTTGTGCCAAGGCTCTTGCAGTAAGAAAGCTGTCATAACAAGCCTTTCTTGACCTGCCAAACCAGGCAGGTATTGCAAAGGTTATTATCGAAAAGGAAAAGGAAAAAGGACCCTGCTGGGCAAAAGAGCTGGATGATGGGGTTGTGCAGGAAGGACTTCATGGGCATAAGGAGGGCTGGAGCTGTAATCCCTGTGCCAGGGCGAAATTATAACATCTCTGTTATTTTCTGCTTTGGTCGTTGTTCCATGCAGAAAATACTCCTTCGGTTGTTAATGTTTCCTGCTAATAATTCCTGTTTCTCCCGTGGAAGGTGGTAGGTGTGCGTGTGAGCAGCGTTCGATTAATAGGAGTGTTCGGGCAAGACTTGAACCTAACCTTGGAGGAGGAAGTTTGGAAACCTGGAGCTCAATATGAGCTCCTGCACAGCTCTATTTATAAATACCCCTTCTGCTTTCATTCTCTTAACTGGTGGGGGCTGGAAGTGCCAAAATGCCCAAGGAAAAGTTGTTTTTATGACCTCTCCAACCTGGCCAGATGTACCAAGCAGGAAGAACTCGCTAGAAAAGCTGTTTGTGTTGCATCTCTAGCTCAGTTTTGCAGACTTGCGTAGCAGACCCATCACTCAAGACAGCAGCCTGATGACATCAAGAGAGAGGGGGGACAGCCTGACGTGTCTGATGTGTTGCAGGAGCATTCGGAGACCAAAACACGCAGCAGGTGCCTGTGCTGGCAGCAGAGAAGACAGGCAGATCCCAGTTCACCCTTGAACCGAGGAGAGGGGTGGACATACAACAGAGGGGAGCCTATTTGCACCCCCTTTTGCAGATGAGATGGGAGTGCAGCAGAGTTCAGGGCTGGTCCAACCTGCCCTTGCCACAGGGACACCAAAGGAGCCTGTGTGCAACCCTCATCACACCTCCCCGTTGGGGTTTACAGTGTAAATGCCTTTGCACGAGTCATCCCAGCTCCCCGTGAATGGGAAGTAGGCACCCAAGAGGGTGATTCATCTTGTCCTTGCGGAGCTGTCTGAAACAGGTCAGTGAATCATGCTCTAAAAATGCCTTTTTCTCCTACAGACTCGCAAGGGAGTTTCACAGATGAGCTCAGAGGTAGACGTGGTGGACATCTAAGGATGCGTTTGTCATCTTACCTCTCTATTTCTTATTTTGTCACGTGGGCTGGCCCAGGGAAGGCTTTTCAGAAGCTTGCCAGGAAGGAGCAGTTTTTCCACAGAGAAAGCCTGCAGGTTTGGTGAAGGGCCCTGGTATCTCCTGGCAGCTGGGTGCTTTGATCCAGCCTGGGGGACAGTGACACCCTTCTGCAAGGGTACTGTGGTGTGGTGGTTATCTTCAGACTTTCTTCAGCAGTGCACCAAATTCTCCTCCAGGTACAGATGGTTTGATTCCGACCAAGCTTGGCCCCTACCAAGCTGCTGAAAGGCTCATTCCTTGGTCAGCAGTTCTCTTCCCCATGCCAACACGGCTCGGGATCCAAACAGCTGCTCCTCAGCTCGCTTGCAGACTTGGGTTCCTGACACCAACCCTGGACCCACTTCTGGTGCTGTACCTGACTGATCAAGCCAGGCTCATCTGTACCAGTCCAAATGTCTCTCCTCACTCCATCACGACTGCCATTTATCTCGGCGTGCAGATCAGATCGCTCGGAGCTTGATGAGCTGCTGCTGATGAATCGCTCGGGAAGGGTGGAGGTGGGTCAGCCCTTTCCACGAACAAGAACGGCCAAGGGCACTGTAAACAAACAAGAATAATCTGTTTACAGCTCCATTGCTCCAACCTTTCTGGAAAGCCATTTCATTGCCACTGCCTTTCCAAAGCCAACCAGGGAACGCTTCGTATGTTGGGGTACAGATGTCATCCATGCCTAGACAGTCCCAAAAAGACCAGACCCCATGAACAGCTAGCATAGTAACGAGGGGAATGCCATTTCGGGTGAGGGGATGTGTCTTGGGTGGGCTTGGTAATACAGCCAGTGTGCTCCTCAGCTCTGGAGAAAGCTGTAACTGGTGTAAGTTCTTGTACCCGTGCTTCCAACTTAATTTGATGTGCCCATGAAAAGCACAACCTCAGCCCTGCCGGGTGCTCCTGATGTACAGGCCAAGCGAAGAGCAGCTCTACCAATTTACAATTGATGCTGTAACGCAAAATTAAATTGGCTGGCGTTATCTGCAGGGAAGGTGGCGAGGCAGGTGGGGTGGGAAGTGTCCTCCTCTGCAGTGGGAAGTGGGGTGGGCATCCAGCCGTGGCAGCTCTCCTGCCCAAGCTGTGTTTCCTCTCTTGGCTGCTTTATCTTTTTCCTCTGCGCATCTTGGGTCGCTCTAGTGCTTGTTTTTAAATGCTTCAGAACACAGTTATGATTAACAGCCCCATTTGCTTGCTCAGCCGGTGTTACCTGCGTGTCAGGAGAGTCATCTTCTGCAGATGATTATGGGATTACCTCCTGTCACTGCTCTCTGCACCTTAGCTGGTGCACACTGTAGGAGTTTAGAATCAACTGTGCTCTGCAAAGCTTTCTGAATGTCCCTGGGGCCACCTCAGAGCAGGGGACGCTAGCGTGGCCACCCAGAGCTGGCTCTTTTCCACCTCAGAGAATGGAATAAAATAATGACAGGGTCCTCAGGAAAGGTACCCAGGTGGGGTTCAACCATGGGAATGCGATAGCATCGCTACCTTTAATTTTTAATTGAGCCTTATCAGCCGGCATCAAGGAGGATGAAGTTTCCTGAAATTTTAATTGGCAAACCCATTGACCCATTTCCTTCTGCCTCCCTGGGTAGCAGCACAGAATACACGTTGGGTGGGCAGGGAAATGAGCTTCACACCAGGTCTAGGGCTGAGGAAAAACCCAAGTTCTTTTCCAGAAGGATATCTGCCAACTAGAATGTGTGGAGGTGGCAAGGGCACGTTGTACTTGGTGGGTGTCTTCAGTCACAGGGACACTGGCAGCTGGAGACGTTGTGCTGACAGTGAAGGATGCTCTCCAGTACTTGTAGGAATCTCCCAAGAACAGTTGTCTCTGGTGGGTCTGAGGACCTCCCAGTCAGCTGGAGATTTCTCACAAAGTGATGGCACCACCCCTCAGCTGGAGAAGAAATGAAAAATGAGAGCAATCAGAAAGGTGTTTCCCCTAAATCAAAACTGAGGAAGCAAAACTTTCCAGAAAGGTTCAGCTTGGGTGAAATTGTTGGGTGAGAAGTCACAGAGTTCATCTAAGTCACCTTTATTCTACCCAAAGAATGGCATGGCAGCTGGGGCTCTTCCCTGGACCACTGAGTATCTTCAAGCCAGCTCTGAGCAGCAGGTCTCAGAGCTCTGAGAAGATGGCAAAACCAGAAATCATTTTCAGAGGAGAGGAAGCCTGGAGGAAAGCCTGCCAGGTGAGATTCCCAACATTGCCATGCAGACTTGGGATCCTCCAAGGTTTTGGATAATCACAGGAATTCAGAGCTGGGCACGGGGTTGGTGCCAAATGTGCTGTGCAGGAGTGGGGAATGGAGTCCAGGGCTCTCCCCAGGGATCACTTCTTCTGGAGCCAAGAGTCCTGGTACATACCTCTTACAACACGTGTCTTCAATGAAGCTCAGAAAACTGACAACTTGACATCATTTTGATGCTTCATTTTCATGGAACATACAGGGTTGTTTAACTGTGAGGAAAATTCTACGAGAAAGAAAAAAAGGGGCTTGAAATCCTCTGATGTATGAATCTGGAGATACAGAGAGAGAAATAAAACAACGTCTTTGTCAACCAGGAGCTGCGTTATAGACACAAAGCTGGTAGCAAAACAAGGAAGCTGACTGAATAACAGATTGCATGGAAGACTTCCAGAAAAGGGCTTTAAAATGCAGTTGGCCAGACACTGCTTTCGACAGGATTTAGAGATGGACTTCATTTAAAGCTTCAGGTTTCGTTTTTAAGGACAACCCTGTGCTCTGTTACCCAGGTGAAGGTTCTCTTTGAAAAGCTGCCGTTAACTTTTACATCTCCTGATGCCGCCCGCCGTGGATGCAAACACACACCTACGCAGGGGCAGCGGACAAAAGAGCTCCCAGAAACCCATTTGGAGGTGACACGGAATGCTGTCATTGGGAAAAAAAACCCTGATGTTTATCAATACGTAAAGGGTGAGTGTTGGGAGGATGGAGCCAGGCTCTTCTCGGTCTCCACCACTGATAGGACAAGGGGCAACGGGTGCAAGCTGGAACAGAGGAGGTTCCACGTAAATATGGGGAAAAACTTCTTCACGGTGAGGGTAACAGAACACTGGAATGGGCTGCCCAGAGAGGCTGCGGGGTCTCCTTCTCTGGAGACATTCAAAACCTGCCTGGATGCCTTTCTGTGTGACCTGCTCTGGCAGGGGGGTTGGACTAGATGATCTTTCAGGGTCCCTTCCAACCCCTAACAGTCTGTGAAACAGAAGCCCAAAAACTGCCTGGGTATATGAATATGATTTTTAAGCTGCACCCAAAATTGAGTGATAAGACAGTTTCCTACGGGAGAGCAACCATGGGAAATGGGAGAGATACATCCAGTGCCATCCTCAAATTAGGACTTCCTACCTGCCAAAAAAAACCTCAGATAAAATCCTCAACACAGGGTGGGGAGGGGGCAGCTGGGAAAACATGCCTAATTATAAGGCAGATGCTGCCTCGAGCTGTGCTGAGGTACAACCAGGACAGAGGGGAGCAAAGCCTTGCACACAATCGATGGAACAATCGAAGGAGATTTGGGCTTGGCCGTCCCCCGCCGACAGAACCGGAGCGCGCTCGGCCAAGCGGCAGCGCACGATTAATAAGGGCCACGTTAAGAGGCTTTGCCAGGAAGCAGCTATGTGTTGCCCTCTAGATGACAGCAACACCACCTGACAGTATATCCTCTATAGGGATGCTCCTTTTTTTTTCCCCCTCATCCCACCCCCGGCACCGATGCTTTGCACATTTAGCCCACGCCGCTTTGGAAATGAGGATTTAATAGGGAGTCAGAAGGTGGGTTCTTTAAGCTGGTTTAATGCTAATTAATTATTCGGGGTATAGCTGAGAGCAAACCTGGGGGAAAGAAAAAAAAAAAAAATGGAATCAGCTGGCGTTTCAGTGTGATGCAATATGCACTGCTGTTATTTGCAAATAGATGTGTCTCCTTAGATTTAAAATGACAGCTCGTTCCTCTGTGTTAAACACCAATTGAAATTACTAAAGCATCTATTGAGGCTGTAGCATCTCTGCAGTAAAATATTCATCCGTTCCAGTTTGTTAGGGCTCTAAAGTACAGATATATTTTTAATAATCAATTGCCATTTAAAATACCATAAAATTCTAATTAGACGTTAAAGCTCGAGCACAGGAAGTTCCCACCTCAACGTGAGGAAGAACTTCTTCACTGTAAGGGTTACAGAGCACTGGAACAGACTCCCCAGGGAGGTCGTGGAATCTCCTCCGTAGACTTTCAAGACCTCTCTGGATGCATTTCTGAGTGATCTGCTCTGGCAGGGGGGTTGGACTCGGTGACCTTCAGAGGTCCCTTCCAAACCCTGTCGTTCTGTGATTCTCTGAAATTATCTTTGCATTTCAAGTGTTAATCAAATGCAAATATTTATGGCTCTGAAATATTATTCCTCCCATTTTGCTTTGCATTGTCAGGCTTCAAATTCTCAGCACCTTGTGAAGGCATCACAGAGCTGCAAGGTCACACGCAGATGGGATGGGAGTGACCATGCCCATTGCTCCAGCCCAAGGCTCAGGAAATAGGTACAGAAATCTTTCCCATCTGGAAATTATTTATGTTCAATAGGGGTTAGGTCATTGCTGATCCACTGCTGATAGGATGATACAGTTGATTGGGGGTATAATGGAAAAGAGTGTGCCGAGGCTTCAGGCATTCCCACGGGATCAGCTCGGCTCCATCAGGGAATCCTTCCCACCCGCTGCACTAATTCATACCCCTGTTAGCAGGGGGATAGAAAATGGACTGTGGAAGGGCATCAGCCCTCTTAGAGCTGGAGACAGCCTCCCCAAAGTGGTTTTCATCCACGTTACTGGAAAGGCACCTCAGTGTTCCTCTGACAGGAGGTCTGCACACTTGTGGTGGGGAAAAGAGAAAGTGGTCAAGTTCTTCTTTCACTCGGAGAGTTTTCCATAACACTGCTTTTTAACCTAAGAAATCCTTGGATTACAGAAGCTCACTCTGTGCTGCAGTAGTGCATGTGGAAAGAACCCTTGCCTGATGCTGAATTCTCAACTCCTTGTCGTTGTGCCACTCCTCTCCAGACAGTTTTTGCCTCCTTCCCTTGTAAACATGGATTAACATCCTCCCTGGGTCTTCTCATCATGAAAATCACCTCTCCTGTGCCTAGCTAAAAGGCAGGCAGATAACAACGGTTCTCTTGGTACGGCAGACACGCGCCGCTTCGTGTTCGAGTCTACTTAACTCAAATGGACTTAACATTTAGAAGATTAGGGAAACCTGACATGTACAGAGTAGCTTCGTGTTGCTTGCAGCGGGCAAGTCAGAGGCCAAGCTTAAAATAAGGTTTAGGCGCTCACCTATGAATAGGTAACGGTTGCAGGATCTCCAACATCATTATTCCTTCTCAATCCCTCAGGGCTTGCCTGGGTCTGAAGGAGACAGCGATCCAAACCGCGTCCTCTGGAATTTGCCACTGAAAACGTCACCGTTCCCCCATCCAGGATGAATTCTTCACCATCGCAATTAGCAGAAAAGAGCAGAAAATACAACAGCCCGCTCGAAGCGACACACCGAAAGCCAGAGGCTTGACTGCCTCTTTTGTTTGTCTGGGATTATCCTTATCATTATTTTATAATCCTCTGAGTGCATCTCCTCGCAGTGAAAGACACTTTCAAAACGCCGACACGGAGCCATCAGCAGCGATCTATCTGGAGAGCAGGATTAGAGGTCGCATCATTTAAACTAAAGAAATCAATTGAGATTCATCGGCTGCCTTGCCGCTCCACAGTCTTTTTATTGTTATTTTTGTCACTGTCACACTTTTTTTTTTTTTAAAGCTTCCTGGAAATTAGAGCTAGAAAAGGCCTATTAAGACATCCAGCCTCTCTCACCAGAAGCAGATTGGGAGCAATCCTAGTTTGGTTTGAGATGTGCCAACCAGCAAAGCTCTCAATTCTCCAGTGTTGTCCTGAGTGTGGGGATCTGAGCCCATCACAGCATCTCCCTTATTCCACCTGCATCTGGAAGGTTCGGGAAGCGTGCAACTGTGACACGGGGTCAACTCCTTGAGCCCCGAGAGCAACATGGGGGTGTGGGATTTTTCATGGGAAGAAGGAATATTGAGGGGTATTTCAGTCAGGATCTGTGTCTGGCTGGACATTTTCTACCCAAACTGGCTTTGGATGCACTTTGCTCAACAGAAATAGAATTTGTTGCCAGCTGTGTTGGAAGTTCACGGTCCCTCCAAAGCCCGTCAAGCTCTTATTGCTTGACTCCTCTTTGGGTTTAAGCGAGAAATAAGTCGGCAAGGAACACTATTTTTTCTTTTTTTAAAGCACTTTATTTAGCAGCCAAGCAGTTAACAAAGCATAAAATGCTGCCAAAGAGGGTAAAAGCCCTGCTTGCAAACCACTGCTGGTGTGAGGCATCCCCTTGCTGATAAAGCTGCAGATACCCTGGCAGACCTGCTCGGTCCGTGTCAGGTGAAACCCCTAAGGTTGTTTTAAATGAGATTTTATTATTATTATTATTGTTATTATTATTTTTTTTTATGGTTTTTGATGCATGTTATCCTTTTTTGCATTGAACAGCATGCGGGTCTGGCTCGGTTGCTAAGCAACATCCCCACCGTGGCCCTGGGTTTCCTTCCTCCTACAAATGGGAAACAACAGCAGAAATCCCTCCGTGTCCGCCGAGGTGAGGTCAAGTCCTACGGTTTCGTGATCTTAATTGCATCCTCCCCCTTGCAGAGCTTCCTCCTGCTGGGAAGGGAATAAGAGATGTAAGTCTCATCATGATGACCCGGGCTTCAAGCAGCGAGATGAGGATATACCTCTGATGGGCAGCGAGAAGAGGATATACCAATTCTGATGGGCAAAGCACCATAAAGGTAATGTGGAAATAGCACAAAGAGCCCCACCACGAGCAGAAATCAGTGTGGACACCCATGTGTACCTGCCCAGCACCATCAGCACATCGCAGCCCGGTAGCCTTGGCTTGAACAGGCTTTTATAACCCCTCGCACACGTTGCAGGGGCACCAGGGAGGCTTTCTGGGGTGCTGGAAAGCTGTGTTTCTGCACCTTGGCGTTGAAGGAGGGGTTCTGTGTTATACTCGTCGCTGCGTTTCGTGGAGACGTGTTTGGGTTTGTGAAGACCCCGCGCCGTGTTTCAGCTGTCGGCTGCTCACGTCGTCTTCACCCTGTTCCAACAGAGTTGGCTTTGCTTAGGATTTTTCCTTTAGAAAGTGGAAATTTGAGCCGTGAGCAAAGGACTCCAAGTATTTGTGTTATCACAGACCGTTTCTAGTGATAAAGATAACAGAGGAGCAGAAGCTCAGGGTGATCTTCCCATGCCTTTAGCTGCCAGATGCGTTTCTAAAGGGGCTCTTTGTTTTGAGGAGCCTCTGTTCCACTGCCACCTCCAAAGGCTTTTGAAGTGCAGGAGATCTGCAGCTGCTGTTGTCTTCCAGCAAAGAAGGGACTTTTTCCTCCTCTACAGCTCCAGGTCAGGGCTCTCCAGGCAGGCAAGCAACCTTCAGACACCCAAAATAGGAACCTGGAGGGCCCAGATGCCTTTATTAACTTGTGCCTAATGGTGCAAATGCTAGAAGAGGAAAACACTGTTGAAGAAATATCAGGTATTAGATAATAATAGAGATATACTCCATTACTTTGGAAAGCTTCCTGGCTAATTAACAGCACTCAAGACCAATGGGGCTGAGATGAATGAAGGGCTCGTTTACATTTCCTTCCACTGTGGATGGAGGAGCCCTCTCGGCACTGCCACCCTGCTTTGCCTTAAGACTTCTGGGGGGCATTAAGAAAACTGTGTCCAGCAGGTGTAGGGAGGTTCTCCAAGACCTCTACTCTGCACTAGTTGGACCACACCTGGAATACTGTGTCCAGTTTTGGGCTCCCCAGTTTGAGAGAGACAGGGATCTACTGGAAAGAGTCCAACGGGGAGCTGTGAGGATGATGAAGGGACTTGAGCATCTCCCCTAGGAAGAAAGGCTGAGGGAACTGGGGCTGTTTAGTCTGGAGAGGAGGAGACTGAGAGGGGATGTTAATAATGGCTATAAATATCTGAAGGGTGGGTGTCCAATGGAAGGGGCCAATCTCTTCTCTCTAGTGCCCAGCAACAGGACAAGAAACAATGGGTATAAACTGAAACACAAAAGGTTCCACCTCAACATGAGGAGGAACTTCTTCACTGTGAGGGTGACAGAGCCTGGAACAGGCTGCCCAGAGAGGCTGTGGAGTCTCCTTCTCTGGAGCCTTTCCAAACCCACCTGGATCTGTTCCTGTGCAACATGCCCTGGGAAATCCTGCTTTGGCAGGGGGCTTGGACTTGATGAGGTCCCTTCCAACCCCTACCACCCTATGATTCCCCCCCACCCCGAAGCACCAGCTCTGTGCAGCAGATGACAGCTCGAGGAGCTTGCAGGGAACGGAGGGTGATGTTCGGGGCAGGTCGCCCATCCTGCTGCAGAGCTGAAAAGCAGGGAGAGAGGAGTTGTCTGTGCGTATGGCCAGCGGAGGGGAAAACCTCTCAGGAGTGCCTTTGATGAAGCTGTTTTCTCGGGGAAACATGATGAATTATGAACTCGGCAGAGAATATTAACTTGTGGCAGGCAGCAGCACTGGGATTGCAGACGCGTGCTGGTTGGTTCGCAGGCAGCCGGCTCGATGCTCTCCCAGCAGAGCCGCCTGCATCCTGCAACTGGGATTCATTCAATTAATTCATTGCTAACCTGGACTGCCTTAGACAAAGTATTGCCAACAGGTCAAGGGAGATGATCCTTTCCTTCTACTCAGCACTGGTGAGCCGTGTCTGGAATGCTGGGCTCCTCAGTATCAGAGTAACGTGGACATACTGGAGAGAGTCCAGTGAAGGGCCATGAGGATGATTAAGGGACTGGAGCATCTCTCCTGTGAGGAAAGGTTGAGAGAGATAGAACTGGTTTCCCTGGAGAAGAGGACCATGAGGAATCTCATCAATGTATAGAAATACCTGAAGGGAGGGTCCAAAGAGGACAGAGCCAGAAGCAGCACTGGGATTGCAGACCCGTGCCGGTGCCGATGGCTGGGGCTGGTTCGCAGACAGCAAGCTCGATGCTCTCCCAGCAGAGCCGCCTGCATTCTGCAACTGGGACTTCTGTCCCCAGACTGCCTATGGGGAAGCAAGAAAAGCTCTTAGGATGATTCTTCTCCCCCCAAATAAGCCTGCTCGGGGAAGTTTGAAGACACGTGCTGGTGTCCGTCCAGCTGGAGACAACACCTGCACTGCACTCAGCTTGCAAAATGAGCTCGAGGTGTTATTAAACTTTATGTTTCCCCAAACTGGGCCATTTAACACCCTAATTAGTTACCACAAGTATTATTCCTATTAAGATTATAAAGCCTTATTGTGCATATTGCAGCCAGGCAGCCTGTCCCGCGAGGAGCTGTGCTGACCCCAAGCAGGTAACCCTCTTCTACCCACAGTTTTCACACGTATTGATCATTTCCTTGGGATTTATAACACCCTCAGAAGGTTAGGCTAATAGATGGAAACCAGCTCCAGATTGTCTAAAAGTTGCAGATATCACTCGGTAATGAATAGTCATCATTTCTTTTAACGATATTAATTCATTTTCACTCAGCGGTGTTTTCGCGAGCGGGGACGTGCGCACTCTCCCCGCTCCTCCCCATCGCTTGGGATTTTTGCCAGTGGCTTCATTACTTGCAGGTTCTTTGCAGCCTGCCCGTCTCAGGAGGGACGAGGCGATCGAAATAAGGACGCCGAGCTGCCATCTGTACGGCAGGAAGCTGTTAGCAGCTCGTCATTTAATAACATACATGGTCTGCAGACATACAGCCAAGGTTGGCAGGTTCCTCTACGTTCCAGGAATGCAAGGAGGGCAAAGTCAGCCATTTTTAGACTCTTGTAAAACAAGCTTTTACAGAACTTCAGAAAAATGTGTTTCCATAAAATGCAAGCACAATAGGAAAAAAAAAGAAAAACCCCAGTGTTGTGGTTTTGTTGGGGTTTTTTTTTTTCCTAAGCAAACGTTTTCCTGCCTGTCTTGCAGCTGAAATATTGCAATTTTATGCGAGCGCATGTGGCCAGAGAACGATGCTGAATAGGAACAGATGGGCAATGTATGCAAATTGCTCCAATGAAACGGAGACTAACGAGTTCACGGTGACCCAGGAATCCCACCCCGGGAAGGTGTGGGGGTGGCAGGGCACACAGCAGAGCTTTCCACGCTGCCACGTGCAGCCACACCAAGGGATGGGTGCAGGAACGTGGAAGGCTCCTCAGGAGGCTGTGCAGGGAACTCATTGGTACCCCCGTGTCCATGTGTTGCTCCAGATGCAGTAAGGACCCTCTTGTCTGAAAACCAAAGTGAAATGTTAGTTTTTCTGTGGCTTGCAGAGGCTCTGTCACCGCTTCCCAGCACAGACCAACACAGAGCTCCCTTCAAGTGCGCTCAGAGGCATCAGGATTTAACACTACATGATTTTTTTTAATTAAGAAAACACCCATCTTGCCAAGCCAAAGGTCAGTATCACCTTTAGAAGTGCCTGATGTCCTTCTCTCTGTGCCCAGCTGGGACATCTTGCCCTTGTTCTGCATCTCTGTCGGCAGCCAGTTCCCACCTATCCTGCCCCAGCTCTTTACATCTGGCTTTAAGAAAGCAATCCCAGCTCCAAAGCTCCTTCCCAAGTAGTTTGTTCCCCACAACAGTAAGATGATGATGACATTGATAACTTCCACCTAACAGCCCAGGGCCAGCTTCTGCTGAATCCTACAGCAATTCACCTCCTAATTACAAAGGGAATTTGAGGGAAGAGCTGATAACCTAGTGAAAACCATAAAGGCTGTCTTATCAGGTGGGGAATCTCCATTTAAATCAGTTAGACTGTGCCAATTTGCATCTGCCGAGGATCTGACCTCCCTGTCTGTGACACCGGTGCCAGCAAGGAACTGTACAAAGTGGGGAGCACCTCTACCCAGAGGAAACATTGATTTTCAGAAAGCTGCCCATTGATTTAGCCATAAAACAGGACAAATTTTTAAACTGCGTATGAATTGGGACTTTTATTATTCCTTATCTACTTTGTGATATGGTGGGTAAATTTGTTTGAGCTCAAATGTTATAAAAATGCACTTTAAAGGCCTAATAAAAACAGAGTTAACATTACACACAGCTTAAAACCTTGGGAATTGACTACAAGGCAAAGGAAACCTTCTCCAGCTCTCCCTCTAAAAAAACCTGCTAGAATTAAATATACCCTTCAGCTTGTCTGCAAGGCAACCTTGAGGGCATAAAGAACCCACCCAGGCATGCTGCTGAGAAGAGCAGGTCCTGGCAGGCACCCTTGGCACCGCTGCTGAGCAAAGGGGAGGTTCTGAGTGGAGTGACCCATCACCAAAAATGCTGTTCCTATGAGGATGGAGCTGCCTCCAGCTGAGCTAACTTCTGCTGAAGGAGCGTGGAATGGATGCTGGTCTGAAGCAAGGGGAAGAAGAGATACAGAGGAGGTAAAAGCAAGACTCCTTAAGTGCCCTTGTAAGATGGGAATGGGAGTGGAAAGAGCTGCCTGGTCCTTGAAAGGCAGCTCCCTGTTGCTGTGTCCAGCAGTCCCCTTCCTATCCCATATTAACCCCCATTATCCACCTGCTTTGTTTTTTCCCTGTCCCCACCACTGAATGGCTGGTCTCGAAATTCCCTTTGCTGGAGAACGAAAACATCCTTTTAGCCTCTAGATAGTTTATACTTATTTGTTCTCACGCCAAAATTGTCCATTAGCTTAAATAGCACCACTCTGTCTAATGTTTACCTCTCCGATGTATTCATAGCGAGCAATCATCTCCCTGCCTTTGCTGCATCTGAACATGGCTCTTTTTTTTTTTTTTTTTTTTTTTTCTTTTTTTTGATGTCTGATACCACAGCAAATGCTTAATGTTCCTCTGTTTGCTTGATCGCTATAATTGCTCTGCAGGTTTGAAGCGCACGCGCTCGTCGCTCAAACCTCGGGCTGAATATCCGTCGTTATCCTCCCTTCTGGTCTCGTCCCTCAGGACACAGCTTGACGGAAAATCTGGCAGCCCTTCCGTGGTGCTCGGCGTGACCTTGCAAGTGCTGGTAGGATGGGGGGGGGGTGTTGGACATCTGGGGCTTCTACCCCCCCAGTTTCACACGAGTCTCGGGTCAGCGTTGAGCACCGAGTCATGAACGCTTGACCTTTAAAGCCAGTTCTGATTTCTACTGCTGTTTCAGTGTCCCAATTCCAGGTGAAAACATCTATGGCAAGAAAGAAAAGGTCACCACACCTGACCCTTTCCTCTTTACACCCAGGAGGACTAGAAACAATGCGGTGACATGGTTGCTAAGATGCTTTGAAATCTCCTTCAGTCCCGAGGAAGCTGTTGGGACCTCCAGTATGCTTAAACAATAGAGTTTTATGGGCACAAAGGTATCTGTTGCTATTTCTCTCCGTACACTCAGCCTTTGCCAGCTCCACACAGAGCCACGTTCCCATCGGAGGGTGAAGCTGAGAGGTCACCACGTGCAAACCCCTGGCCAGTGAGCACGTGGCTCAGCTGATGTGCATCTGGCCTCGACTAAGATTCAGGGAAGAAAAGGCTTATTTACAGGTATAATAATTATCAAAGTGCCAGGCTAATGCGTCTCATGATTCCCAGGAAAGAGTCTGTGCCTCTGTCAAGATGAAGCACCTTTCATTCCCCACCTCCTCCCAGATCTGTAGCACAGAAAAGATTCTCCCTGCAAGCTGACACAGACTCACAGAATGTCTGCTTGGAAGAGACCTTCAAGATCATCTAGCCCAACTGAGTCCAAGCTCACCACTAAACCAGGTCCCTAAGCACCGGGTACACACCCTTTAGCTGCCTCCAGGGATGGTGACCCCACCACTGCCCTGAGCAGACCATTCCAATGTTTGATAATAACCCTTTCAGTGAAGAAATAAACCTTTTGGTGAAGAAATAACCCTTTCGGTGAAGAAAGAAGTTCCATGGCCAGGAATTCCATACACTCCTTCATGAGGAGAGCACCTGACTTCTGCTGTGTTGTGGGAGGACTGCGTTTAAAATGAATAAATAGTCCCTTAGAGGCAGATTTTTCCACAGCCTCTTTTTTGTAACCTGATGACTTGTAGAGCCATTTGCACCTACACAGAGCAAGGGAAAGCAGTGGAGGTGAAATGTTCACGGGTACCTGCTGTACATAACTTTAATACTGACACAAGGCACTGGGTGATGCTGAACTGGCCCTTAAGTATTCACAGCCTTTGCTGCTTGTGGGTTCTTGTCTCCAGGCTAATCATGGACTCATAGAATGTTAGGGGTTGGAAGGGACATCTAGAGATCATCGAGTCCAACCCCCCTGCCAGAGCAGGGTCACCCAGGGCATGTCACTCAGGAATGCATCCAGATGGGTTTTGAAGGTCTCTAGAGAAGGTGAGTCCACAGCCTCTCTGTTCCAGTGCTCCACCACCCTTACAGTAAAGTTCTTCCTCGTGTTGAGGTGTAACCATAGTATTTTGGCAGCCTAGAGAGAATAAGCATGGAATCATAGAATGGTTTTGCTTGGAAGGGATCCTTAAAGGTCATGTGCTCCAACCCTTGATGACCGCCCCTCTGACCACCCAGTCCCTATGCATTGCCCTTTGCTTGCCAACAGACACTTCAATCCTGAGGTTTCAGGCTACCAGGTTTCCAGGTCTGTTGCCTGCTCTCACCTTGGGCAGCTCTCCATTCCTCAGTTTCCCCACTGGTAGAACAGAAATAGTGTGTCCATCCTCTCTGGAGACCTTTGAGACATGTAGCAGAAAAACACTGCTTAAGTGCACTTAGGTTGACAATGGATTATTTATCATTCCCTCAGGAAGTTGTTCCTCAGCCTGATACATCTCATTGTTAAAAAGCTATTCTTGATATTCAGTATGATTTCTTTCCTTCCCCAATTCCATCCCATTACTCATAGTAATGTCCCTTCTCTGGTTTCCTTTCCCAAGGGGAAAGAAGAGGCTTGCATTTTTAAGAAGTGGCATTCTGTGGCTTGTTTTTATACCCAATAAACCTTTCCTGAACTCAACTGCTGAGCTCCTCCTGTGGCTTTGAAAATGATCGTGAAACCCATTCTGTGAAAGCCACTCTGGCCACAAAAGTAATTAACCAGAGGAATTAGAAAATAATAGAATGCGCAAAAATTCATTTGCTTTTTTTCCCTTCGTGTTGTTTGAATCCAAAAATGATCTACCTCCAAGCTCCTCGAGTGTTATTACACATCCTCCTCTGTCTGCTGCAGAGAGGCAAGGACTTTGAATTAATTGTAGTGTTACTTTTTAATAAAAGTAATATTAGGAGTAAATACTAATGTATTAATTAAATAAACCCTCAACTGCTTGCCTTTCTGTATCTTTTCTTTTTTTTTAATCACACTTTGCATTCACACCCCCATGGCTGAGTTTCAAATGCTCACCCTGTGAAACTCGGTCGAGATCAGCAAACTGAACAGAAATTTATTTTCTTCTGGGGCAAGTCAGTGGAATGGGGACCATGTGTAAACATCCCAAAGTGAGAGCAGAACTATATGGTTGTGGAGACAAGAGATTTGCTGGAAATACCATTCGGAGACCCAAACACCAGCCAGATCAGTTTCTGGTCTAGATCTGACTGCCAGGGCACCACTAACCCATGTCCTTCAGAACCACATCTTCATGGCTTGGAAACCCTTCCAGGGATGGAGACTCCACCAGCCTGGGACAACCCTGGAGGGGAAGAAATTGTTCCTCAGCTCCAACCTAAACCTCCCCTGGGGCACCTTGAGGCCGGTTCCTCTTGTCCTGTTGCTTGCTACTCACTGCCTTGGGTACCATACAGCACCGGGGGGCTCAGGTCTGGTGTTCTTTTCATTCCTCCCCCACATCCCATCCCAATGCTGCCATTTGTTGGGTTTGCAACAGAAGGCAACATGTACAGACTTCAGAAAAGTCTGAAATCCAGATGTTATTTGCGTCTGGGCTAAGAGCAACACAGCTCTTGGAAACACTTGTGCCTGGAACCCCTTTCATTTGAGCGAAGAGCCTTGCGTAAGCAAATGAGTTTGGGAAAAAGACAGAGACGTGTGTGGGATGTTCCTGCCCCCTCCAAACAGTGCAGAGAGGGAAGGAGATGGGAGAAGCCAGGAGGGGACATTAAGGAAAGATTAGTGCTCCTCTGCACAGCAAACAAAATTAAAATGGAAACAGAGAGGGAGGTTGAAAAGTCAGCTGCTAAATGCTCTGCAAGTAAATGTTGTTAAATATTTAAATTTCACAATCAGGCACATTTTTGTTTATTAAAAAAAAAAAAAACAAGAAAGAGCAAGAAAGAGAAATGCCCAGGAGGGCTCCATGGTTGAGTCATTAAGCAGGGTAATGACATTTCCACCTCCCTCCTCCCTTCTACAAACAATTATAAGTGAATTATGTACAATGGAGGAATTTCAATTGCTCATCTGGAGTTGTGTAGGTACATGATGGACTGATCCACCCCTCCCAGCTCCAGCCAGGCACCACTTCATCCCCCCAGCAGCAGCAGCAGCTCAAACCCAAGGTACCAAGCTCAGGCTTTGTGAAATGATGGAGCTTGAAGGGGACAGGAAAAAATTGCTTGTCCCTGTTCAGATCTGCAAGGGTTCATTTGAAGACCCACGATCAGCCCGATCCCATTAAACCTTGTAGCTTATTGCAGTTTATCTAAGAGATGAACTGAAAGAAGTCACTCTGCAAGAAACTCTGTCCATTCGGGGTGGGGTCGGGATTTAATGCAAGCAGTTTTATTCTAGGAAGTTGAACGTATCTGCACCTGATCCTAAGTCTGGGTGTTGAGAGCTGACGGATGAAGCACCTTCCAGGAGGGATTTCTGCTCTTTCCATGGCAGTTGTTCAGCTCAGCTGAGAATCCCCGTTACAAACAGATATGAAAACGAGTAATGAACGAGGCTGAAACATCTTATTTCAATATTTTCAATTAAAACAAAATGCCTGGGGCTGACCTGAAATTTGTTTTCTCTTTTCATTCTCCTGACACCTCCCAGTGGGGATTTCAGTGGAGCTGATAGGCTCGAGGAGATCAGCATCATCGGGGATTATGTTGTTGGATTGCTTTTTTGTGGGTTGTTTTGGGTTTTTTTTTTTTTTTGGTTTTTTTTCATATAGCTAGATTGTTAATTTGAAATGTTTATTCCGAGGTGCTAGAAAAGGCTCCTGATTTTTAGTATTCAGCAGCTTTCACAAACACCAAGCCTCTCAAAGCAGATGCTCAGCCCCAAAGAATGCATATTAAGCAGATCTCCTCCACCAGCCTGGCCTTCCCCCCCACCACGGCTGTTCAAAAGAGTGGTGCCTTCTCTGAACTCCAACAAAAGCAATAGCAGCACTGATATAAGCAAACACTTAAATGAAATTGCTCATAAACAGTGAATTCCTCAGCCCAGGCTCCATTCAAGGCATCATTTAAATACAAATTTCCAAACCCGTCTTCTGCCAAAAAAATAAATGCATTGAAGCAGCCCTGAGATGTATGTACAATAATGCCTTTTTTCACTCGCTCCAATGAGCCTGCAAAGGAGATAAAAACTCTCAGAAAACATTCCGGGTTTCTCTTCCATCCTGATATTAACAAAGATCTGAATCAAAGGAGGGAGAAGGAGTGGAAAAGTGATTTCTGCGGTGAAACTTGTAACACTTAGGGCTGGATCAGATAAAGGGCTTCGAGCAGGGGGGATGGACTTGCATGGCTCCATCCTACCTAAATGCTGCTTGAACCCGAGAAGTGCCCGAGATCTTAATCACACTGTTTGACATTCAAATATTTTAAACGTGGATTTATGGTGGAAAGTTTGAGTCTAGCCTCTCCGCTAGCCTCCAGCTGCAGTAAGTGCTCGGGTGCTCCCCGTGCAAGGTGAGAGTGCAAACCCAGATCGGGGCTATGGTCCTTCCTACCCACGCAGGGACAAGCTCCCCATGGATGCCGTCCTCGAGTGAAGCCAAAAGAGCTTCAGCCTGAGCAGGGGCTTAAGAACAAAGCTCTGGGCTCTGTTTCTTCTGCTGTCCCTCTCTGTCCACTGCTGCTGCTGCAGACAGCTGCTTGGGGTGAGCTGACTTGCAATGGCTCCAAATGGAGGGGGATGCAACCCAAGCTCCTGCTGAACTGGGTCCAGGAATCTGCACCTGCTTTTTTTAGCAATAAAGCTCTTCCTAAAGCAGGCTTGTGCCATGAGACGTGCAGTGGGAGATCGGCTGGCATTTGGGAAGGAGCTCAGGTGCCCTTGGACATCCCTGGGATTGCCGAGGTTACCCAGGGAGCAGGATGAACCGAGGTCTGGAGATGCCACACCTCTGGCCCAAGGCTCTACACAGCCTGATTGTTCAGCAAACTCACCTGCAGTTTCCTCCAGCTCCCTGGGGAAATAATTTGGTGAGCAAAACTGCAAAGAGCATCCTGTTGCCCCAGAGGGAGAACAGCTGGCCGGGCTGTGCATAGGAAACGCTCCCTTTCTCTCTGGCTACACTTCGGGATGGTTTTGTGCATTACCATTACTATTATTTGTGCGTGATGCAGAAAATGTAAGCTACGGAATAACAGGCTGCATTTAATAGCATTTTCCAAGCTACACCAGTAACATTATTTTGTTCTGAGTGACAGTTTAGTAGTACAGAGGAAACACTTGGTTCCCCCGCTCCCCAGTGCGGAATAAAAACCAGGGCGGTTTGCAGGGATCTGCTGGTGCATGAACGAATTTGTTCCAACCTCTTGAACACGTCTCCCATGGGCGATGTGTTATTTTCCACACAGAAGCAACTTCTCTCTTTGGAGATGAGCAGGCCACCGATGTAACAGAGCTACCCTGCTTATGATGGGAGAGAACTGCCCGGAGGGGATGCGCGCTGTCGATAACGTAATCGATACCGTGGTGACTCCAACCCCAACACAGATGTTGGGATGGATGTGGAACCAGTGTTCACACTTGAGGACAGCAGAAGGCATCACTTTGTCACTGAATGCATATATTCTTGTTCTACTAAAATATATATATATATTTTTTTTTTTTGGTGAGATTTCATGTCTCTTTGCTGTCTCAGCGTGGGGGAGTCATTCATTTAGGTCAAGCAGGAGAGGTCACTGGCACATTTTTGATGCACTGTGGGACATAGAGCATTTTTCTGGCTCTTGGTCAGTCCTTCCACCAGCGTTTCCAGTTTAACTCTTCCCAATCTGCGTGTTTTCTCCAACCAGGCTGAAGCTGGCCCCGTGCATCTCACGGGAAGAAGCCATCCTGGCTGCTGTGGCTGGTGGGCTCAGAGCCAGGGTAGGGACTGTGATTTCAGCACTCATCAGTGTGATGAGTGAAACTGAAACAATTCCTCCTTTGTTAGCATTTTCTTTGGGGAAAGCTGCTAAAAGAACTCTAATATTGCATGCCATAGGGAAAAGTTTAGGAACACAGCATAATTAGGAAAAGAAAAAGCTTTCTGGCTTTCCTTCCGTTAGGGATTCGCCACAGTTAGTTTCTCCTGAGCCACAGACATTTACTTTCCTGGAACTGAGTGAATGGTAGAAAAGATTTTCCACAACGAGGCACACACTTAACGCCCCAGGGCTCACAAACAGCAATTCTTACATGATAAATCTATTTCCAGGGTCTGCAGACTCCTCCCTCCAGCTGGCAGAGCCCCAGTTTCCCACTAACTCGCTAAGTTCCTTGGTGCATTTCACGTGTTCAGGACCCTTTCGATGCAAAAGCAGGAATATGGAAGGACCTCTGTAAAATAATGATGTATCTGCCTGGAAAGGGGTGCTTGGGGCTACTTGGACCTCGTCTCAGCCTTGTATTGAGCCCTTTCCCTTTGAGACCAAGCATCAGGACTGCAAACCTTCATGGTCAGGCACTACTGGAGCTGTAGTTCCCCAGGGGCAGGGACCAGTGGGCTCCTGGGAAAGGTGGGTGGGTTTATAAGGGGATGCATGTGAGCAGGAAGAGCTTTGCAGGTGGTGTGTTGGCTCTGAGGTGGCTGCTCATGGGGCTGGCTTGCTGGGTGGAGCTGAGGGGTTTCGTGCTGATGGCTTTGGAGAAGCAGGACCTGTTCTCACCTGGTGGCTTCGTGTTAGTGGGAAGCAGCATTGCTTTGCCTCTTAAACTGTGAGGAGAGCACGAAGAGGGTGAAAGATCCCTGAAGGAACCCCAGGTTGGTGTGGCACCTCTGGCCAGAGGGGAGGATGCAACAGGGGGTGGGGGAGAGATGCTTGTACAAGCTGCCGGTGAGTGGGAGGTCTGGTGCTGCAGCATCCCCACCTGCCTCTGAAGTGGGGCTTCTTCCCTCCTTCAGCAACATGCAAAGGTTTGATGAAATTCAGGGGAGGCGAGGGGGGCCTGGGCACAGGCACAGAGATGAGGGGTTTTTGCTTACCTAGTGTCCTCTGCCAAGAAAGCTGAGGAGTATTTGGTATCTGGGCTGCTTCCAGTCTTGCCCTCTGGTAAGAAACGTGGGCGTCTGTGGCAGTGGGCTTCCCACACAAAATGAGTTGCTGCAAACCCCTAATTTATCCCCAGCCAAAATATTATGGGATGAGCATCTTGAGAGAGGGTGGAGTTTGTCCATTCTCAGACCTGCTTCTGGTGCTTTGAGCTTCAGCTGGGCCGGGGCAGGCACTGTGGAGACCCATCGTTGTGGTGTCTGGGAGGGGATGACCCACGTGAAGTTCAGCTTTCAGCTAGGGTATCTCAGCAAGCCCGAGAGACTTGGTGGTTTCCACAGATCCAGGGGATTCCTGCCTGTCAGGCATCTGCACCCAACCCTGCTGTGCATGGAGCAGCCATGCGTGGGCTGGGATTCTTCACAAAACACTCCTGTGTTCATGCTTGCCTCTGGTTTTCTGCCCCTTACTTCAAAAATGAGTAGCTCTTGTAACCCCTGGGAGATGGGGGTGGGCTGCAGCATCTGGCTGCTCTGTGCTGTGTGTCCAGGGAGGCTGTAGGTTGTGGCTGGGAGGAAGGTGGCCAAGAAAGGAATAGAAGGAGCTCATCTTGCTTGCAGTAAACATGTTACGTGTCTCTCCAGGGCATGTTTCTACCCCAGTGCCTTTGAACACTGACTGCCTTTACAAAGGGACCCTGCTTGCCTCACTCTGAGTGTGTTTTCCTGACCTCACAAATGTGAGGAGCTTAAATTTTTAAGCATTTCTGACCAATTTTCTTCCCATCTGCCAGCTCGCTCGGAGCCAGATGTAACTGGGCTCGGAGAGATTGGAGTGTCTTTTCCTGTTGGGTGCTTGAAAAATGGTTTTGTTCGGGTCGCCGATGGCTCTTTGAACAGAGTCAGCCTTTGCTGGTGGTTAGTGCTGCGAAAACACGCGCTGCGTTTTGGTCGTGAAAAAGCAATTTCATTAAGTGTGTAAACTCTCAGAGTCTGAACTGCCTGTGCTGCAGGCGTGCTTGGGGGACGGATCGAAAAGGTTGATGGCAGAAGTAGGCAAACGGGAGTCTCCTGGGACTCGAGCTGCCTGGAAGTTGCTGTGAACCTTCTTTCAAATG
The DNA here is from genome assembly GCA_025345505.1 of Todiramphus chloris collaris. Lineage (NCBI taxonomy): Eukaryota > Metazoa > Chordata > Aves > Coraciiformes > Alcedinidae > Todiramphus > Todiramphus chloris. The sequence continues at coordinate 1,566,979 of JANVCC010000081.1, forward strand.
CTAAGGACCGGCTGCAGTTGCCTGCAGACCAGGATTGTGGGCAGCTGCTCTCCAGCATCTCCATCTCCTGCAAAGGACCCGGCACTCTCTGCCCAGTGGGTACCAGAGTTGGGACATAGATCCAGAACATACCACATGGTGCACATCAAAGCAGTAGGTTTCCCTTATCAAGCTCTTATCTTGACAGGGGTTTACTGAGCTCCGTAACTACCCCAGGGTGTTCTGTTGGGGCCTGGGGCAGCAGAGGAGGTCAGTGTTCCTGCTGATGGAGTTCATGCACCTCTAATGCCTTTTCCAGCCTCCTGTGGAGCCCCATCCATCTTGAGGTAGCCATGCCAAAACCTTCCCAGACTCTGAGAGCTGGTTATGACCATTCTTGCCCACAAAGAGCAGAGCAAGCTGCAGTCCTGGGGCTCCTTCCCTTACCGTGCTAGCTACTGCACAAAGACTTACCAGTGTTGGCAAATATTATGATGTTTCTTCCTTTAAATGTGGCACTCGTCTCCTGAGAAGGTGCCCAGCTACAACGTGAGCACCTCTCCTGTGGTATGTTAGGCAGGCTGTCCTTGTCTCATCTTTTGACCCTTTAAAGCTGGTCTAGATGCCTGTGTCTTTGTGATGCTCTCTCGTTTGGGAACAGTATCCTGTAAGTAAAAGGTTTTTGAACTGAAGATCTCTGCCATCCTTTAGTTTTCTGTTACTAAAACAGTCTAGAAAGCACTGAGCCATCGGTCTTCTCTCCTTACTGAACAGTCTTGCTGTTTCAGGAGTCTGTCTCCTTTACAACTTCAGAACCAATTTGCTGCAGCTGAAGCTTAATGCTGCATTAAATGAGGTTTAAATGTAGAGAAAATGCTAAATGAAGCCTAATCCTTTCCTAGCATATATAAATATTTTTAAGTAGCTGAGTATTTGTAGCAAATTGCTTCCCTGGAGACTTTCTCCTGGACCACAAGCCTGTATACACTTCAAAGGCTTCTAAAATCAACTGGACGTGAGAAGAAACTAACTGTGAGGTGACACTTAAACTCAACCCTCTGCTCCAGATCCCAAAGCTGGATGGATGCTGCCTGCTTGAGCTTCACTAGCTGTTGATCCTGATGTATACTGAGAAGGGGTTGTTAACCAAGGAGGAATCAGAGGTGTAATAGCAGAGTAGAAAGATGCCCAGCGTAGCTCATGACAGCGTGCAGTGGCACGAGCATCGACCTGTTGCTTCAGCCTGACTGGAGTAAGCGAGGTGTAACCACTGGGATTGCCCTGTCTGAACCAGCAGGATGGATTGCCCAAGACTGAGATTGCTTCCAGAAGCTGCTTGGTACCTTTGTAAAATACAAGGCTGGACAAAGGCTGATGGCTTTAAACTGGAAGTGGTAAACTGGATGTAAGGAAGCTGTTCTTCACTGTCAGGGTGGTGAGACTCTGGAACAGGCTGCCCAGGGAAGCTGTGGATGCTCCATCCCTGGATGTGTTCAAAGCCAGGCTGGATGGGGCTGTGAGCAACCTGGTCTAGTGGGAGCTGTCCCTGCCCACGGTAGGGGGTTGGAACAAGATGATCTTTAAGGTCCCTTCCAGCCCAAACCATCTGGTGATTCTGTGAATATTCTGCTGCATCTCTGGGTTACAGCAGCCTTTTGCCTGTAGCATGGTCACTTCACATGAAGCAGGGACACTGCCCAGGAGCAGGCTTGCTCCTCAGCAGAGAGGACTTCATCAAACCCTGCTAAAATTCTCCCTGTAAAGCTATTCTGCTGCAGAAACCAGGGAAATACGTTGCACTTGTGAAAGGGGCAGTAGCAGCTGTGGATAGACAGCAAGCTTGCTCCCCAGGGTGCAGGGAGAAGACCCCTGTGTCTCTGCACTATGGGAAGGAGCAGCTCTGAGGAGAACTGTGTGGTCGTGGAGACCCTGATGATGAGTGCAGCAGAAGAGCAAACGATGCTTTCAGGAACTGGCACACACTGAACTGAGGTTGAACTTGAAGAACTGTTGTTAGGAAGGCTTTTTTTTTTTTTTTCTGAAAAGTAACAGCAGTTGGAGTAGTTTGCAGTCCTTCTTGAGGAGCAAAGATCCAGAGCAGCTCTTAGAGGGCTGGGAAAAGCTGACTGAAGCTGGCTGTGGTTTCTCTTCTTTTGGGACTGTCTCTGACTCTTGTTTTCAAGATGCACAAGAGGGTTTTCATGCACATGCACAAGAAGCATGCAGAGGTCTATGCCAGGAGGGCAAAGGTCTTTCTGGTGTGGAAGTAGCTAGGTGGTGGGTTGCTTTCCAGGGAAGAGAATGATGTTGTGAGGATGTTGTGGAGGGGAGATGTGCCACTTCATGCTCACCATGGTGAATGCTCTCTGCAAAGCACTTTGACAAAGGCTTTGAGAAGAAATTCCTTGTAAGCTACAGAGAACTTCATTACAGAAATATTTTCCTTGTTCTGAAGTAGCTGGTAGCTTACGTGTTATTTTTGTTTGCGACTGCTGGGAGCAGTTCTCAGCTTGTAGGAATGAGTGTTGCCTTCATGGGAGCCACGTGCATCTTTTTAAATTGTCGAGCTGCAGTGCACAGAGAACCTGGAGAGAGAAAATGACAGCCCTAGACCAGTATGGATGTGCTTCCTTTGCCCACCCTGGTGGGATGCCCTAGTTGGTCCAGCCTGCTCGTGGAGGATGGCTGGATAGGGCAGTCCTTGGCTTCTGAGCTGGCTGTGTTCCTGGGGACCTCTTCTATCAGCTCTAGGGATGAACCATGGCTGGAAGCACCAGTTTGGCCTGACTCCTTTCTCAGACTCACCGCTGACAAGAGGAAGGACGTCAGGGTTGTTGTCCAAGGTCAACGGCTCTGCTACCAAGTCTCGTAGCTATCTGGTCTGGAAAAGGCTTGCTTTGTAGAGAGGTGTGGCATGATTATAAGCTGATCTAACCACTTGCCCTGGTAGCTATTAATCGGTTAGACTGATACACAGGGGGAGCTTATTGTTTCTGTTTTAGAGTCTCTCAGACTACAAAGGAATCTGGAACAATTTGATAGCTGAGGCTTTTCTTGTCGCAAGAACAAAGGGTAAGTAGCTATCTCTTTCAGCAGCCTAGAGAGGCTTCTAGCCAAGGCTGGGAGATTAAGAGAAGCTACCTGGCAGGCAAGTTGGCTTTTAAAGGGGGGAGAAAAACCAGGCTTTTAGGCTATTGAGACAAAGGAGAGCTGAACTGAACACACGGGAACCTGCAAGAAAAGGTGTTTAACACCTTTTCCTGGTTGCAGGGGTAATGGAGTAGGAAAGAATTAGCGAAACCCCTTTGTTTTGTTCTCTGAGCTCTTTTAGCATATCAAGGAAACGTTGTGTAGTATATTCCATAGGCATATTCTAATTGCTCTCCATCATTGCTGGCCTACTTGCTGTCTCAGCTACTTCAGCTGCAGTGAGGAGTTTACCTCTCTAAGTGACCTCAAAGGCTCCTCTGGACCCACCTTTATTAGCACATAAATATTTTAGGCAGAAGTGAGCACCAAGACCATTGCACCTTACAGATGCAGGGATGGATATATGCTCAGCAGTGCCTGAGTAACTTTTCCATAAGCCTCTTTTGCTTTTGTCTGAGCTTGTGCGCTCCAAAGTCACTTGGATGCTCTCGGGACCTCGGTGCCCAGCTCAGTAATGTCCTCTATACAAGGTCAGAGACTCCCTGGAGAAAGCTGGCTCTGCATGAGAAAATGTAGGTGGTTCAGCATTGTTGTGTCAAAATGTTTTTTTGATTCGAAGAGGTCTGAACTTCTGATCAGTCATGATTTTGTTCCTGGAGGCTCCTTTTTCAGCCATGTCGTTGCTAAGGGAGTTCCCTGGCTTGTAGCACTGTCAACCTGCAGCCTTTGGAGAGCTGGTGTCCAGCTTGGCTGGCCAAGCAAGAAAGCTGGCCTTGCTCAAGAAATCCCCCTGCCCTCTCTCACCATCCTCGCTTGGTTTCACATGATGCCAAGGAAACGCTGTCAGCTGCCGTAGGGCTTAGAGCACTCCCCTTCCAGCTGATTTCCCTCATGTAGGACAGAGCAAGAAAACTGGGGCAGATGAAATCCAGTCAGTGTCCTTCTGCTGTTCAGCTACCTTCCAAGATGCTTTTCCTCCTGACTGTAGTGTCCTGGCTGTGCTCCCACTAGATCAGGGAGGGGAGAAATGCTCCTGGGCATCTCCTGACTATTAGCTTTTGCTTTTGGGGTCCTTCCACTGTGGCTGGAGTAAGGACCCCAACTCTTATGTCCAGTGATAGGACAAGGGGCATAAGAGGTTGCACAGAAACATAAGGAAAAACTTTCACTGAGGGTCATGGAGCTCTGGAACAGGCTGCCCAGAGGAGCTGTGGAGTCTCCTTCTCTGGAACCTGCCTGGATGCGTTCCTATCTGACCTGCTCTAGGTGATCCTGCTCTGGCAGGGGGGTTGGACTAGGTGATCTTTCAAGGTTCCTTCCAACCTTTAATATTCTGTGACCCAGCAGAAAAGTGCCCAGGTTGCCCGTGTTGTGCTGTGGTTGGGCCAACACTTTGAGGATTTTGTGCAGAGATGAGCTGACCTAACCCGGGCTGGAGCGGGATCTTCTCCAACAGTAATCCATGGTTTGATTAAGCCTCTGAGAGGTGGGGTAGCAACTGCAACCCTTCCTGTGAAGAGCAGATCTTGATTGCTGTGATGTGGGAGTCCTGCTGAGAGCAGCGCTTTGAGCAGCAGCGCAGGTGCCCTGGAGCTGACACAGCAGAAGCTCAGCACTGCACCCAGCATCTGCCTGATCTTGTCAGAGCTCGGCTCGAGATCTGGCCTGAGGTTACTCAACCTGATGCTAAGGGCTGGGTGCGGGGAGGGAATGTATCTCCTTTCTGTCCTGTGCTGCCCCTGAGGCTTTTGGTGCTATTAATCCACGTGGCACCGCAGCTCATCCTTTGGCTTTTCTAGGACAGCCTTGATTTGTGACAGAACGCTCATTTGCTGTCCATTGGTACCTTGGAAAACAAGCTGTGCTGAGACCGTGGGTACCGAGAACCTTCAATCAGGCTGTAATTGCTTTTTGCAGCTCTAAAGAACACGGGTTTGAACTTTTTGATTTAAAGATTTGTTGCCTGAGGGAAGCAGACTCCCCCCCCCCCCCCCCCCCTTCCTCCTGTGCCTTTGGTTCAGGGTAGGGTAAGGGCTCCAACCATGAGCTAAGCCCACATAAGGTACCACAAACTGCCGGGTAAGACCTGAAAGAAGCTGCTGCAGCAATTTACACCAAAACACATCCCTCCTCCTTTCCTTTGCTGGAGGAAACCAGGAGTCCTGCTAGACCTGGGGGTTTGGGTGGGAGCTACAACAGCCCATCCCCAAAGAGAAGGAGCCTTCCTGGGTCTTCCTGTGAGACCACTTTGCTCCTCAGTGTGCTGGCCCTGACAAGGACCACTGCAAACCTCTGGTTCGTGCTACCTCCTCTGTTGAGGAGCTTTGGTGGAGCTATCTGTTGTGTCTTGGTGACCTCCAACATGCCTGTTCTCCACTGCTTCATTTGAAGAGGAGGGAGTAACTCTTCCAGGTAGCTAACTCTGGGGTTCACAAAGGGTCAAGCGAAGTCTGCAAGATGCTCACTGGTGGATGTTTAGGAAGTAAAGAAATCCGCTCATGCTGTTCCACGAGAGTCTTCCAGGGTTTGTACAATGGGGTCCCTCAGCCCAGCGAGTGCTGCGCAGGCTCTTTGCTCTCGTGGCCACCTAATTAGACTACTCTACAAATCACATTTTCTTCAGAATCATTTCCATTATGTTCAGTGTGGCTAGTCGGTTTGGGGAACACTTATTAGGATTTAAAACAATAAGCTGCTAATTACCTCCTGCTCCAGGGCTGAGTGAGGAATGCAACCTTTTGTTTTTCTTCCTCAATGAAGAAGCCAAGGACTTGGAGTCCTGGCCTGTGTCAAGGATGGAATTTGGCACCTAATAAAACCAGGTTTGGTTTGGTTTTTTTTTTTGCATGAAAACATCATGGAAATGTGGTAGAGAAGGCGGTGCTTCTGTTTTATCTTATTGTGAGGTGTGAGTTTACTATGAGCTCAGGAAGGTGCTGTTATTTTTGAAAGGAGCATCAGAAAAGTCCCCCCATTTTTTTTTTTTTTTTACCCTCATTCTGTCCATTCTCAGCCAAACTGGTTTGTCACATGGCTAAAAGCCAAAGAGAGCAGAGAATCTCTGAGCTGCTCCTTGTTGTTGTCTCCTGTTCTTGGTAAAGCTGTAGCTCAGATGGTTGCTAATCCCTGCTTGGGAGCCTGTGGGTTAATGGTGCCTCATGGCCTGCAAGTGTTGAGCACAGGAACCAGTTTGATAACTGGGCTTTGTGGTGGAGGAGTTCAGGTACAGGTAGAGAATGGCAGTGGTGGAGAAGTGCAGAGAGATGTGACTTGGCACTGGGTTCAGGGGGCTGCTGTGCCACCTTGCAGCTTGTGATGGACTCAGCTGCCCTGATGCAGAAGTTGAGTCTTGTTCCCTGCTGGTTTTAGGAGGAATTGGATGTTTCTCTTGCTGCCTGCACAGAAAGCCCCAAATTCACTATCACGACCATCTTGTCCACGAGATGCTTCAGCCAGAGTTCTCATCGTTGACCCTGTGAAACAGGAGTAGCAGGGGAAACTTCGGCTGGATTGATGCTGAGTGGTACTTTACACCAGCCTGCTGAAGCAAGTCGCCATGATTAAATGTCTGGAGCTGGTTTCTTGTAACCTTTGGGAGGAAAACATTCCTGTCTAGAGGAGTCTTTCAAGGATGAAATACTCTCCAGTGCGGTGGGTGAGTTTAAACCCTCTTGAAATAAAATACCCTCGGAATAGGCTTTAAATACAAGTTATATGACATGCAGACAAGTACGTGTCTCCCATCTGGAAATAAACTTCATCTCAGATAGCTAACTAAGCTCATTTGATGCTGAAAATCCTTCCTCCACCCCAAATGGCATGGCTAGAAATTTCTTGGGGTGGGGGAAGCAACTTTTTGGTCCTTTCTTGGTCATCTTTGATGACTAGAGCAGGTGGCTGGTTCTACTGACTTCATCCCACCCTGACTCACCAGTCAGCAGCTCTCTGTGGCAGCTTCTATAGACACAAGAAGTTTCCCTGTGGTTTCCGTGGAGTAATTACAGGGATAAAGCCCTTTCCACACCACTGTGCGGATGCAGATCTGTTACCATCAAAGGTGCTGACTCGTGCTGGGCTGTGTGACTCTTTGAAGTGTCTGGTGGACCATTCATGATGCCTGGGTCACGGTTTGGGACCCCTGTCTGCAGCACCACGGGGCTTTGTTGGGAGTGGTGAGGTCATGCTGCCTTTAGGAGTTGTTGTAAAGTGTAATCAGTGAAAGTGTCCCTTCCTGTCAACCCCATCATCCCAGCTCCTGCTGAGCTGCTTTAGGGATGACTGATCTGTGAGCTACTGCTTTGGCTTTAACCTCTTCCTCTGCCTTGTTTTTCACTTTAGACATTGGAGATGTTAAGCTTTCTCACACCCAGCCTGGTGAGTATGGTCCCACACCTCTCGCTTCCCTAAAGTTGTACAAATGTTCTCCCAGGCAGACAAATTCTCCTTTGCTGATTAACTTGCTGAGATTGACTGCTAACAGGTTACAATTCCTTGGTAACTGCAAATCATAAATCTACCATCTCTTGGCCTTTCTGCAGTCTTCCAGGAATCAAAAGCTATATCCTTAACTACCATAAATCTGCTACACCTCCATTAGCACCAAGAAGGAAGAGCAAATAGCCCCAGTTCCTTACCTGTTCTTTGGATCTAAGCAACAAAAGGACACTCAGACCATCTTTGCTTTGCAGGTCACACTTAAAAAAAATAAGAAAAAAAAATAGCTCTTCCAGTCTCTCCAGGAGATTAATACTTAGGAGGAAGGCACAAAAATATTGCCACCTTCTAACAAATTACAAAGACGTGACAGAAGTTGTCTAATGGGGACATCTCATTCATAGGATTAATGACACATCTGAAGCAAGTTGTCTTAGCTGGGAAGTGAAGCCTTAACAGGGGATCTAGTGTGTGGCTGGAAAAGCCCCCTCAAATCTGTCATGGCTGAGTTACAGGCAATATTTCCTTCAGCTTGTTTCCTGCTTTTGGCCTATTGGTGATGGGCAATCAATATTTAAAGATTATTGCTTGAGAACAAGCATAGATCAGATGGTGACAGGCTGCTTTCAGGAGGGAGAACTGAATGAGGAAGGAAGGAGGGAAAGCAGTGATAAAAACGTCGTGAGGAACATCTCATCAGAGGACATGCTACCTGTCAGGGTGTCTTCAGGATGCGCAAACCTGCCTCAGCCTCCCTCCTGCAACAGAAAATGATGCCATGGGGACAATTCCCGAGGCACCCAGGGGCTGGGGTGTTCCCAAGGCACATCTTGCTGTCCCAGTTGCTGGCTGCCTTCCTGCCAAGCTCAGAGGTGAAAAGCCAGGAGGACGTCCTCATCAATCCGTGAAGGTTTAACTCCACCTGAGCGACCTCACTCTGCAGGATTAATCGAGGAATTTAAACAGAAGCAAAACAAGCCGGGAAGACTATGAAGCTATTGATTCTGTTGCTGTTGGGGAGGAACCTGCAGTTGGGCCGTGATAATAAAGCTGCATGGGTTGAGCAGTTGCAGTCAATAATTTGGGTTTAGGCAGGAGCTCAATGTTTTCTATTCTTCAAGTCAACTTGGTTTTGAAGTGTTTCCTTATGAGACCTTGAAGCAGGGGAATTTGTTACCAGGTTGTTGGCCCTGGAGTTGTGCGTGGACATCAGGAATCACCAGGATGATGCGTGAGCAAGTGTCAAGTAGCTGCTAAAATATTGGGTTCCCAGCACAAATCCAGCCTCGTGCAATCAATCACCACTTTTGGTTCTGGTCCGACCACCATCTCCCCATTTCCAGGTGGCTCTGCTGGGACAACTGTAGTGTCTGACAAGCTGTAAATCTTGCGTGACTAAGTGAGGGTTTCCTCAGGTTGTCACCGAAGAGCAGCTGGAGAGGCAGCAGATGTCTCTACAGCCTTGATGTGGAGTCTGAGTGGCATTGCTGCAGGAGAAGGCAAAGAGAAGAGCACAGATCCTGGCTGAGGAGGAAGGGCAAGTGCAAACCACGTTGAGATCCTGGGAGTTCCTGAGTTACAACTGCTCCTAAATCTACCTGCACTTAATTCCTTGGGGCTGGAGGGTAGGAACAAAGCTCTCTGGGCAGCATTGAGACCCTCTTGAATTAATAACCACCAGTCCTGTGGACAGAGAATGGCCTAATTCCCATCAGAAGAGCTAGAGGGTTGCAGGAATTTACCAAGTTTTTGAGGCAAAAGGATTTTATTTTTCTCTTATCACTCAGCCAGCTTTTCGTGTTGACCAAGCCATCAAATCTCCTGGAACATCAGGGTTTTTTTAATAACTTTGAAGAACCATCACCCTCCCCTCCTAGAAGGTTGCAGGGTGTGCTGACTGGCAGAAGTCTCACAGGGCAGGGCTTTTCTCTGTCTGAGCTGATGTTTTTTTGTTTGCTGGAAAATGCACCATAAAACCACCCTGACTTGTACCGAAATGCAACTTGTTAACAGCTGAGCTCTGCATTTGGACTTTATAAGGTCTTCTCATAGGTATTCTGAGAGCTGTAAGAGCTAGAATATCTTCTACTGAATTGAGACTTTTGATGGGAAACCTTAGTGTGGAGCTTTGTTCCAAACAGGGCTAAAGGGTTTTTCTTTTAACAGTAACCTGGATTTCCTCTGGAGTGGAAACTCTGGTATTCAACTGGCGCTGATAAATAAGTTGTTGGAAGTTCAGCACAGCAGGTTCCATTTTCTTTTTCTGTGTTCACATGGGTGTTATACATAAAATTGTAACTCCCCTGACTGCTCAAACTAACATGCTCCAGTTTCATTGGTGTTTAGCTATTCCTATTTCAGAAAGGAAAACATCAGGGCTGACCTAAATAGGATTTGCTTCCAAAAGGTTCTGGGGTGGAAAACTGCCTCCCCCAAAACCTAGGGGCAGTCCTTGCATGGATTAGACTGGAGTTAGCTCCATGTTATCAACTCTCTGCCAATGAGCAGTAATAGGCTTCCATGATAGTGCAGTCAGTAATGTAGGGTGAGCCTCTGAGTTTCAGAAGGTCTGGTTTTAATGAGCCCCTCAAAAGGTGGACGTGTTGTGGAACACCTTGTGTCTGGGCTGGGACTGCTGGGAGTGGGTTTTAGTCTGAATTTTCCTATCTGAGCCAGAAAAATCCTGGGAGCAGATGCTGCCTTTCAGCTGTTTCCAGCTGAAGGGAGAACATCAGACTATGAAAGGTAGAGAAAGGTGGGGGATTCATCAGAAAATCAGGCATGGGGAGAAGCAAGAATGAATTGCTCTAATCCTTCTGAGCAAGCATGGGAAGAAACATTCACTCATTTATCTTTGTGTAATACAAATATGTCTTTTTCTAGAAGATTTGTTTAGGAGAAATCATTTTATTTCCTACCTTTGCTATGAGGCTTTGTTTCAAAAATTAGTTGGCCTTTTTGAGCATAGACATGGGAACCAGGACACCAAGTTTGGCCTTTGTCAGGCAGAGCGGAGGACTCAAATATCCCTGTACATCTCTGGTCCTGTGACACTGGGAGAAGAAAACCTGGTTCAGAGTAGTAAGCAAAAAACCTCTTGGGTCCAGGAGGGTTTTTGCAGTGTGACCTGTGAGGCATGAAAATTTGGGGAGTATCTGGTGCCTGTTCTTTCTTATTAGTCTAAGGCTGTGAAGTTGCATTTTGGTGGGATTTGGAAAGTGGGATGGCTCCTCTCCAGATGTGACAAAGGGGCCAGGCACACACCGCTGCACATAACCCCTTTCCTTGGCTGGAACATCATGTATTTCTCTTAAATGTGCTGCATTTCTTTTTTTTATATATATATATTTTTTTTAACTTGCCCTATGAATAGCACTTTGACCAATTGAGGAGCTGACGTACTAATAAAAGACTATTAAATCCTGCCACTTCCTCTGTAGAGCAGGAATAAGTCAAGATAGACATGACTGTGGAGAGGGAAAGAAGGCTCCGAATATGATGGTTTGTTAAGCATTTCACCCTCAATATGTTTAATATGTATGAGGCTTCTGTCAATGTCCTACTAATGTTCCCGGAGACCACAGTGGCAATAGAAAGGAGCCTTAAAGCAAAATGTGTCCCTGGCAGTGCTGCCTGTTTGGGAGGCTTCTCTGGCTGTTGCAACACCAGAAAAAAGGCTGGGGAGCAGCCCAGGCAACCCCCAAAACAGTGGCATCAGGATTTCTACCCGGTCCACAGACTCCAATGATCTTCAGAGGTCTCTACCATTCCACGATGTCTTGTTGCATGTGGAGCTCATGCTTCATGTGCTTTGTGAAACAAAAAAAAGATGATTTGGCCAAGAACTGGAGCCCTTCCAGGTTGGAAAAGACCTTTAAGATCACGGAGTCCAACCATTGACCTAACTCTACCCAGTCCACTCCCTAAGTACTGCATCTCTACAACTTCTCAACACGTCCCGTGATGGTGATTAAACCACTTCCCTGGGCAGCCTGTGCCAGTGCTCGAACAGGGGGTGCAGCCTTGTAGGTCTCTCACCTTATTTCTTAAGGGCACAAATCAATTTTGTCTTATTTGACCCACTCTTGCTCCCACTGTTCCAAGAGCCAGATGGGCACCTCGCCACACTTATCTGTGGAAGAGATTATTTCTTGCTGACAGCATGAGGCTTTGCAGATATTTCCTCGTAGCCCCGAAGAAAAGATAATGCAGACCAGTAGAAGAGCCAGACAAATTTGCTGGCTAACAAAGATAAACTTAAAATATGCTTGACTGGCCATCCTGCCATAACAACAAGAATTCTTCCCCGAACTCAGCCTTGCAGATTATCTGGAATAAACATGAACTCGCCCAGGGCTGGTAACCCAGTCAAAAAGGTTTTGTGACCTCCATTTCAGGTTGAAAATCCTAGTTTGAGAAATGCTGAGCTTTCTGGAAAAAATACCAGCCTTGCTTGTAGTGGTCTGAAGTGGAGCTCCACTTAGGAAGATGTAAATGCAAAGTCTGGGTGAGTGAAGGCAACTGCCTCCACCACCTGCACATATTGCAGGTGTGCTGCAAGGCAGAGGGGAATATTGGACTTTTTGGTGGCTATGATGGGTTTCCAGCAGTCCTGGGGATTTGGATGTGCTCTGTTTTGGGTTTTTTAGGGTTTTTTTTTTCCTGCTTGCCAAGTTCCTTCTGTAGGAAATGTTGAGGCAGGATTTATTTGTTCCGGCAGTGCCAGATCTTTACTGTCTCTGTGGGTCCCGTTCCATCATCTATCAAGCATCCCAAGAAGGTGACTGTGGGGGAGCTGGATGGAGGGAGCCTGTTTGCTTCCAGGTTTATTTTTTAATAACTGAAAGAAAAAGGGGAGTAGAAACTGCTGGAAAATAGGCTTGCTTTTGAAATGCATCATTCCCACCTCCGTGGTGCAAGAAGAACCTGAAGGGAGAGCACAGGGAGTCAGACTCAGACAGGGGCTGTTCCTCCTGCACGTGGAAGGGCTGGGGCAAAGCACTGCAGGAGGAAGACAGGGTAGCTCTTACCCAAAGCAGCCAAAAAGCTTAGGTCCACCATAGAAAGACGCATGCTGGGGAGCTCCCATAAATGAAGGAGGTTCTTTGGCTCTTATCCCCTGGATTTCTGTCTCCACCTTCTCTTTCTTCATCTCTTTTGAGCCTCTGAGTTCAGCTGGTGCTGGTGGTCGGCTCTTCCTTTTATCTCCACATAATGTCTTCCATGGGGTTTTTATTCAGGTGAAGTTTTTAAATAGATGTGGCTGAATTATTCATAGTGCATAAATTAGCTGATGGACGCTCTCTTTTTGTGATTGTTCATCATGGAGATAATTTTTTTTTTTTCTTGTTTGTTTGTTGTTTTTTTTTTTTCAGGTGAGATGTTCACTGCTTAGGAACTCCAGCCAAATTTGATGGCAGTTTCCAGCAATTCGTTCAGACCATTTATTTGAGGAAAGGGTTGGTCTTGGTGGTCTGCTGGGGGAGTTTTCTCTCTCCCAGGGGGTGACCAGATAACAGCAGACAGCAAGTGCTCTTTGAGCTGTTTTCAAGCAGAAAGAGCTGTTGTGAACCGAAGGATTTCTTGCCTTATGGGAATAAAATAGTCCTAGAAGTGGCTATGGGTAGCAAATGGCCAGGGTATACTCCTGGGGAGAGGGGTGTGTGTGTGTGTGCCCCTGTGCAGGACCTGCCCTGTGCTTTTGGGATCTCTGTTCCATCACCCTTTTGCACGTGCAAAAAGGAAACGTGGTTGTTATTTCCATAGCCCTTGATTTATCCAAGTTAGAGTTTGTAGAGAAGATCTTAGATGTTATCACATGCACGTCTTGCTCTTGTTTCTTCCCCCGCCCCTGTATTTAGACCTCTCTTAAAAACTTGTTTCCCAGAAAACATTGTCACTGTCCCCATTCATCCCTTCAAATTCTTTCTCCTCAGTTTTCCCACATTTGAGGACCTGGGGACTATAACCAGGGCTCAATCCTCAACATGCTGGAAGTCAGCACAGCAGCACTTTCAGCCCCAGCTGCTTCTCTCCTCCTCCTGCCACAAAGCTCTCAGGTTAATTTTTTCTGTCTCCTTTTCATTTAATATATATTTTTTTTCTTCTTCTTCTCTTTTCCCATCAAATTATCTTGTTGTTGCACTGCCCGTACTTATTAAAGGTCACAAAATAAATACTGTGCCAGTGCCTGGTGTATCAAAGCTGCTCTCTATATTAGCTTTTCATGTGTTTTCAGACCATTAAAACTGTCTTCTTGCTCTTTGCTTTTGTGATCAAAGCATTGTTCGTGCAGTAATCTCATGCAGAACGTGCTTTATCTCTCTCAGCAACTCTTGCCTCCTCCTGTGATGCTGCTCTTGGAGGTTGTTCCGTTTTCTTCAAGTGCTTTTCTTCTCCTTCCATTCTGGCTCTGGTTGTTCAGTGCTCCCACTGCTGGGGAGGGAAATAGTTATGGTTTTTTTATAAGAGAGATGGGGAAAATGGATATTATTTGTTCTGTAATGGGGCTCCTGGTACCACCCTAAGCAGTTCCTGATTGTCAGTGAGCCTGGCAAATAGAAAAATTGTCTTCAACTGTTTTTTTAAAGGTTGTAGGAAGGATTTAGCACTATTGCAAGAGATGACTTGGTTAAACAGTGCCATTAGCCTCTTCATAGGCCTTTTTACAGTGCTTCCTCCTTTATTTCTTGCTCTCTTCTCTTGGTTTGTTGAGGTATCTTTTACCTTATTCAATATTGAAGTTGTGGTAAACTCCTGAATGCCACCTCCAGCAGAGATGGGCTGGGAAGGGGGAGCTCAGGACGAGGTTTTGCTGTGGAGATGCTGGGAAATGGGGTGTGTATGGAAAATGGAAACTCAGATTCCTGAGGTGATGTGCTTGGGGCAGGGATGCTTCTCATCTCTTTTCTTTTTTTTTGACTTTTTTTGACCATGTTTCTCAGAGTCAGAAAGCTCAGCAGCTTTGTGAAAGAAAGTGATGTGGCAGAGCCCCTTGTGATGCTCACGTCCCCTTGTGATGCTCACGTGAGCTTGGACAAGCAAAAACCTTCAGAGTTCACACAGACTCACCCTGTTGTCAACATGAGACAGTGCTACGAGGGGCAGAAGGCACAGGGGGTCCAGCTATGTGAAAATAATTCAAGTTTGGAGTGGACCTTGGTGTATTGCTGGCCTGGAAATGGGGGGAATTGGTGCAGAGGGGTCCTGAAGGGGCTAGAGCTGACCAAAAAAAAAAACCCACAAAAATGAAAAACCAAAACAAAACAGCAAAAAGAAGAGTCTGTTGGCAAAGTATATTCACAGATGTGTCATTCAGGAGTGGCTCGTATAGCTGAAGAATGGCAAACAGAGTACTCCATGTGAAAGGAGGAGGAAAAGCAATCGTGGCAGCGACTGGCCTTTCGCAGGCTGCAAAGCTGTAGACAAATTGTGAAGGAAAGAATAATGGGATGAAAATAGGCATGAGTCCAATCCAGCCTTGCAAAAGCACGTTGAAGCTGCTTGCCTTGATACTTCTGGTTTTTTGTTGTTTGTGGTAGGGGAACTGGTTTCCTCCACAAAAGGCAAGTGTCTTTCTTCTTCAGCTGGCTTCTGGTTAAGTAATGTCTCAGGGATATTTCAGGGGATGAAGAGAAGTGAATCATCTGTGCGAAAAGACAATGCTGGTCCCTGAAGAACTAAGTATTAATAGGTGATTAAAAAAAAAAAGAGCCTGGAAAACAGGTTCTTAGCAGCAAGAGAGGCTTTTGCTGGGGCTGAAGACGTTGTTGGTGATCAGTTTGAGTAGAGCTGAGGGATGCAGTGGTTGCAGTGAAGACAGGAGCGGGATGTGTGGGATCGTGTACGCCAGGAGGTCCCTCCATCCCCCTGGGTACCACTAGTGAGATGTCAGAGCCGAAAGGGATGGTGAGGGAGGAGTAACAGGGTCAGACAAAGCAAAACTTGCTGGAAGTGCCCAGGTTTTCAGGCCAATCAAATCAAAGCGCCCAAATATTCATAGTGCAAAGCTCAGGCTGTGAACGTGGCTGAAATGACTCAGTGAAGACCAAGCCTGCTTGCTGCAGGTGAGGTTTAGTCCTCCACCAGCTCTGTCCATACTCAGCCATGGGTATTTTCATCTGATTGATGGTTTGCACCAGCAAATTTGGGATACTCGCTGTGATGCCTCTGAACTTGAGCATCACCTCCTAGCTGATGGGACAAATCACATAAATGTCTCCTTTGCCCTCATCTGTGATTCTGTCAGAAGAGTGGGTGCTCCTTGGAGCCAAAGTCTGCTAGGCATTTGGTCGGCAAGAGCTGCCCCAGGGCTGTTGGGATACAGGAGCTCCTGCAGGAACCAGCCTGGTCCAAGGAGCATCAGTAAAAGGCATAATCTCATTACCTTCTACTGTGCAATGTGCGGAAGGAAATTCCCTTTTCTGTTGCTACTGCTTTAGTTTCATGGCTCATTAGCGTGTCTAATTATTTCCCTACATTTGAAGGGAAGACCCAAGTCCCATCTGCCCTTCCCTGAAGGATTTTCTTCTGCTCCTGGAAAATGAGGCTGCCAGCAGAGGGCACACAATATATGGATATGTAGATCTTCTATAGGTCCTGATAGTAACTGCCTCCTGATTCCTGCCAGCACATCCCGAGCTCCTTTGCTGAAAGGAGAAACAGAGGCAGGGGGTTGAAGTGAGCTGCCCAAGTGAGGTTGGAGAGCATGGGGAGCAGAGCGCGTGCCCTGCATGGCAGATCCCAAATTCCCTTCTCACAAGTGGGCTTTGAATGGGTTTCATTTCCTTTCCTCAGGCTCTGTTTTGGGGCTGCTTTTTGGGTTTCTTTTGCCTGGCTGAAGGGGACTGAAGACTCGTGGTGTGGCCCTTAAAGTCTAAATTTTCAATGGCCAGTAGGGAATTTTTGGGGTGCTCACCCCAGAGCTTTCAGGGTGGGGAGATGGAGGCAGAGGTGACTTTGTTGCAGCCTTCCTCCTCCTGGTTGCATCTCTATCCCAGGGGAAATGTTTCAGCAAGCTGAAACACAGGATGTTCTGCCTCAACATGATGAAAAACTTCTTCACTGTGAGAGTGAGAGAGCCTGGAACAGGCTGCCCAGAGAGGTTGTGGGGTCTCCTCTGGAGACTTTCAGGACCTGTCTGGATGTGTTCCTGTGTGGCCTGCCCTGGGTGACCCTGCTCTGGCAGGGGGGTTGGACTTGATGATCTCCAGAGGTCCCTTCCAACCCCTGCCATTCTATGAGTCTATGAGTGTGAGCATGGGAGGTCGAGCAGGAGGATCATCTGACCTTCATCCTCTATGGATCTGGAGGTCCTTGGCTGGGCACTATCTTGCAGTGTGTCTCTGCAGCCCTCTCTGTAAGGCTAGGATGTGGTGCTTACCCTGGTACCCACCATACAGATGCCTAACCTTCCTGCAACTCTGTTGTCTTCATGCCCTCTGTCAGCACAAGCACCAAATTGGGGGGTTTTTTTGCCCTTAGAGGTGAAGGTGTCTCTGAACCACGCATGTTTGCCAGCTCTTGCCTCCTTTCTAGACAGCTCCCATCAAGAGCAGTTTAATGCACTCCAACCTTTGAGTGGAAATTTCCCCCATCTCCTTCCAAGTCCTCAGGGTTTCCAGATGTCAAGCTGTCAACTGCAAATGCTGTTGGAAAATGCTTAGCAAGTTGTAGTCTGTTGGCATCACTCAGTCACCAAAGATAACCGGCTTGTTTTCTTGCTCTTCTCTTTAATATTCCCTCCCAGCAAAGCTCTGGAGATGTCATTAGGAGCAGTGAGCTCTTTCGAGCCGGGATAACAACTGCTGAGTAGGTTGTTCCTCTGTAAATAATTTGCTTCTCGGTTTCTCTTGATCCCACCTCGGCATCAGCGGCGGAGAAGGTGATGGTTCCAAGCCCGTGGAAACAGTGCTACTCCTTTTGCATGGGTGGTTTCTGGAGAGGAGGAGCAGCAAGTGGGTGGATCTGGTAGTGGTTCCAAAAAGTCGTGCACCATTCTCCAGGGCTGGATATCAAAGGATCACGGGATGTTAGGGGTTGGAAGATCATTGATTCCAACCCCCCTGCCAGAGCAGGACCAAAACTAGGGCAGATCACACAGAAATGCATCCAGACAGGTCTTGAAAGTCTCCAGAGAAAGAGATTCCACAGCCTCTCTGGGGAGTCTATTCCAACGCTTTACAACTCTTACAATAAAGAAGTTCTTCCTCATGTTGAGGTGGGAACTTCCTGTGGTAGAGCTTGAATCCATTGCCCCTCATCCTATCACAAGCACGAAGAGGTCGTCCCTGCCTTCTTGACGCCCAGCCCTCATGTATTTAGAGACATAAATACTCCAAAAGAGCAGTGAGAGGAGAGGGAAGGAATAAGGATCCTTGCAGCTCTGCCAGGTATGGAGCCTCAAAGCCACGACAGCTGAACCTGTGTCAGACTCTGCCCTGTCCTCCACCTCCGTGGTTCAATGTGGGAAGTTGTGTGCCACGAAGTGACTGTGCTGGGTCCAAAATTGCTTGTGTGGCAGCAGTTTACAGCAGACCCTGCTGTAAACGTCCTTTTGTTTATTTGTCCACCCAGAATTTCCTCAGCAGGGTCTGGTTTTCCTTCTCTTCCCACCGCAACTCCTCTCCCAGGTCCTCGGCGTTATTACAAAGAACCACCCCATTAAATAATTTCAGAAAATAACCCTGAAAAATTGTACCTCAGCCTTAAAATGAAGGGCTGAAAGTGCCTCGGGGAGGTCCTTATATTTGTCACCTTAAAATAAGATATCTAATTATCTTCTGTGCCTGCCATTCAGTCCAGCCTGATGAACCCTGATGAGCAGTAGCTGATTGAAATATCTCCTTGTGAGTTATTTAAAAGAGAAAGCGTGCTCCACTCCAAGGGAAGATGATGGCATTGGTGGGTCCCCTTGCAATGAGAGAGGAGGGAGGTTGGAGGAGCAAAGATCTGATGTGGAGCCCTGGGAGATGTGAAATGCTGACCTGTAGGCCAGTGAGGAAGCCTGAACTTGTGGAACTGTCTCTGCAGAACTTCAAGGCTTCTGGTGGTCGGTCAGCGAGCGATTGGGCTCTAAAGGAGCAGCAAGGATGAAGCAACTTGGGTTTGAACTCAGGTTAGCAGCACAGCTTAAGGTGAGATGGAGCCAGGACGTGCCCCCCTTCTCTCCCCATGCACCAAGGGCTGAGGGACAGTAAAATGTTGTAACTTGCATGATGGGAACAAAAAAAGTTCTGGATGAAAGCGGGATAAAGAGGTGGCTTTATTCCCATGAATTACCCAGATGGCAGCAAACCTGAACGCACCACACGGCTCAGCTGCTTGGCAAATGACCTTTTCCTCCCCCCTCACAAAAATATATGTCATACCTCTTGTCCTATAAATCAAACTGTTTGAATTTTCGCTTCCTCGGCAAAGCGGATTTCCTGTAACAGGAGAGATTTCCATTGGTAAAACTCTTTGCTTTTGTTACAGCTCTTTCTGCTTCCTCGTAGGAAGGCTGAAGAAGCAGCTTCCAGTGGCACTGACTTGTAAGACGGACTGAAAAATGACCAGAAGTCCCTGGTTGCCCTCAGGGGTAGAGCTGCCCAGAGAGCCCCACCTGCAGCAAACGCTTCTTGGACCCCTTGTAAGCTGGGATGCACTGGGAAAATGGGACACCCCACGTTTCCTCTCGCTGCTGCTCTGCATCCGGACTTTATTATTCAGAAATATGTTCATTTTGGGTTTTTTTTCTCCCCTGTGCATCCTCATGTCTCTCTAGCTGCTCCCACCAAGCTGTTCTTAGTCCTGCAGATGTTTAACCTATTACCTCAAGCTTCTTTGCACTTTTATTTGCTCGCCTGCCTCTATAGCTCTGCAAATAAGGACATTTTCACCTACAGAGCTAATCAAAGGGCAAAGGTGAGCTGGAGTTAGACTTCTAACAGTCATTTATCTTTGGTTTGCAGAAGACTTGGGCTCCTGCTAAATTTTTAGTAGAGATTAAACTGCGTGGCTCCCATTAGAGTCAGACAGAGCCTTGCTTCTATTGGCAACCCCTGACATATCTTGGGTGCATGGATTTGCTCTCTGCTTGCTAAAACCTGCTGCTGCCCTTTTCCAGCAGCTCCCCGGTGATGGGGGTTGTGCCGGTCCCCGTTGAAACACTGGCTCTGTGCACACCTTCTCCTGCTTGGTTGGGTGTAGCCATGCTCCTGCTTAGCTAGAACTTGTTGCTCTGAACAGCTTGTGACCCTGATGGAAACGCTGCTGGCCAGGAGACAGGAGGAGATCTTTCAGAGACAGTTTTGTCGTCGGTAGGCTTCTTGATGGCGAAACGATGTCGTCCCTTAAGGCTCTGAGCAGCCTGGTCTGGTTGAGGGTATCCCTGCTCGCTGGACTAGATGACCTTGGGAGGTCCCTTCCAGCCATTCTGTGGTTCTACAGATAGTCTGCATTGTCTCAGGAGCTTTGGCTGGGTGTGAGGACTGCCAGATATGCCCGTGTAGATCAGCTCTGGAGTTTGTGGCAGCAGCAGGTTGTGGATGTGTGAGGTTCCCATCCAGCCTTGGACCCGTGCTCACCTGCACCTGCCTGGGAAGCGCTGGGGTTCACAACTTTGTCTTTGCCTCGCAGCATCACTCTGATCATCAGGGTCTCACAAGCGTCGGAGAAGATGATGTTGAGGGGGTGTCCTTCACCCTTCAGTAGGACAGCAGAGCTCTGCACCCCTCTGGGGAGTTGGCCACCCATCCCAGTACACCCCACAGGGTGCCAGGGCACGGCAGGGGAGGAGAAGACCAGGTGCTTTAGGCAAGGTTTGCAAAGGGGGAGGCGGCTGAGCCTGGCACGTGCAGCTGTTCGGTGTCTATGCGTGGGATTAAAATAGCCAACATGCTCCTCGTGTCCCACCACGCTCCGGTTTGTGCGTGCGAAGCAGGACCCGACAGCAACGCCCTAGGGTGCAGCCCCACGGGGTAGGGTGGGGGGTCGACGTGGGACAAGCCCTGGCCAAGGGCATCACGGTGGTTCTTTCGTGCAGAGGTGGGGTGAGCAGTTGTACGGGCACCTACAGAGCTCAGCACCAGACACAGTGGCCCAGGGCATGTTATTTTATATATGTTTATTTTTGTGGAGGGAGTTTCAGGAGAACAGTTGATACTTTTGCTGTGCATTCGGTCCGACTCCTTCTAAACCGATTACTCGTTTAACGGAGTTTGTGTAAAGAGATTTTGATGGACTGAAATTTTGGCCTTGCAGCAGTAGAATCTTTTTAAGTATTACCCAAGCTGAAATATTTATTTTTGGCTTTGTTAGCTGTCTGAAGTGGTGAAAGGATTCCTTTGGGCAGCTGTTCCTTACGTCTTGTATTGTCAGCTGCCCTGCAGAAAAGGAGGAAAAGATGCTCTCCTGACTTCCAGATGCTCTCTGTGGGTTTGCAGTGGTCCAGTGCCTACTTCCACTCACGTCCTTGGAGCTGGAGATCACTTGGATGTCATCAGCATTGACTGTCTTCTTCTAATGTCAAAGGAGGGAGAAGCTAATTTTGTAATTAGGTCTTTGGGGAGTCTGGATCTGCTCTTGGCTCTCTCCTGTGTGACTCCCAGGGAAATTCTGGGGGGTAAAATGTTGCTATCTCTGATGATAATGCTTTTGTTTCCCTGATCTCTGCCTCCCCAGACTGTCAGCTTTTTGAGGAATAAGGAGACTCTGTGCCAGGGGCTGTATGGCCAGCTGTGGGACCACGAACTCACCCAAAATCTGTAGGAACCACCACAGAACAGTAAGGTAAAGGATAACAGGAGTGGGCAGATGAGCCAGGGGGCTCCCTGTCCTCTCCCAAAGCAATGGGGAGATGAAATCCCACGGTTGTGCTGTGCAGTGCAGTCCAGTCCAGCAAGGACCTCGGTTGGCTGCAAAAGGAGGAGGGGAGCAGAGTGGAACCGACCTCCTGCCTGTGTCTGTGCAGTGCTCTGGGCTCAGCTCACAGCACGGGGCGGGTCGCAGGGTGCTGAGCATCACGCAGGGACTTTGGATATGGGAACCCTCAATTGTGGGCTGCAAACTATGGGTGTTTGGGCTTTGATTAAAGCCCATAAAGCTACGTCCGTTGCCCTGCCATGCACGGTAGCAATGCAATACATCAAGATAAAAATCACTGGAGTGTTAAACCAGCCATGAGTGATATACAATAAATTGTGTAAAGAGCATTATATGACTTTCCTAGCATGAGGAAATTACTGCTGGAGAAGGATGTGGAGCTGCTTGGTTTTTGTTTCCTGTTGCATTCAGAGTGAGCTTTTGCTCAGCTCCACGCTGTCCTCTTGCAGGACACCAAGCCCAGGGCAGGGTGGCCAGGGAAGAGCAGCTACTCCACGCTTGGGCATCCCTCGGGCTACCTGCACGTGTCCTGGCTGAACAGCTTCCCACTCGACAGCCAAACCTTTGCAGCGATGCCTTGCCTCTTTGGATACACTCCCTTACCTTGCATCTGCTGCACAACGTTTGTCTTTGAGGGTTAGAAGAGAATGTCAAACCATTTAGCATGCAGAAGAAGTATCTGCTTGTTTCCCCTCTATGGGACGTGTAACAGCAGAAGCCTGTGGGTCCCAAATTGAGTTATTTCTCATGCAAAGCATCCTCTAATCTATTCAGCCCATATATATTCTGTATATATCCCCCTACTACATTAAGTTCGCTGATACATTCTGCTCTTCAACATCATCTTCCCAGGTAACTCACTTAAACTATTAGCAGCTATTTAAGAGACTTCTGTCCCATAAGATTTGGTTCCTAGTGCAACAAAGGTTGTTTTGTCCAGTAAATTTGGCTAATGTGCACCATCAGCAGTTTGCCTCAGTCATTTCAAACACTCTGCCACGTCCTAAATGCATTTACCAACAATATAATCGAGTAGAATAATTTTACCTCTGCAGGGGCCTGACCTACATCAAAGTCCTTTAAATAACAACAACAAAAAAAAATGTAATTCATTTTAAAACAGCTCCGGTGCCTTATTGGTTAAATTGTCTTTTATTTGCCTTGAATTTCCCATCGTCTTCTCAAGTAGAAGAGGCGTAAAGTTTGCACAAGAAATCAGATTCGTGCAGCCTTTGTGGTTTTAGATCTCCACCGAAAGCCATTTTAAACTGAAAATACAGTGGGTTTTGTCTTGTCTTGCCCGTCTAATCAACAAGTGGGAACGTACCAGGCACCTGTAAAAATGAAACTCCTCTCATTCTCACTGAATCAGTGAAATTAAAGGATATGAAACCCCAGCTCCATGAAAGGGGAAAGCATGGTCAGGGTGATTTCTTGCCTCAAGGCAGGAAACCTGGCTCACTGGGACCTCCACGACTGTCAACAAAGGGGTTGGGAAAGTGCTTGGGAGAAGGTGAGTAGTGCTTAAGATGACCTCTGAGCTTTCAGGGTGAATTTATATTCAAACGTGTGTGGGCTGTCTCCCAGGGGCTTCAAGGGGGAAACAACCTGCACTTAGGGGTCTTTTTGAAGAGAGATTCTTGAGTCCTCAGGCCCATGAGTGAAAGAAGAAAGGTACCAGGAAGTTATGCGAAGGCTTGAGGATGAAGGTAAGAGAACTTAAACATCGAACCACAAGCTGACATCACTTTGATGATGTCAAAAAAATGCATCTGGGACTCTTGGGCTCCTTGACGTTGCTTCCTTCTCACTGAGAAGGTGTCCACGTAGAGGAGATGGGGAGGAGGTAAGGCAAGGTGGGAATGTGGACACTGAACTCATCTATCCTACTCAAGATGGGCTCTTCCAATACGTTCAGGAATGCACTGAATGGCGCTGCCAACCTGATAGCTCCTCTTCTGCCTTTCTGGGGCTGTTGGCTTAGAACTCAACTTCACGTGGAAATTATTTTTATCATATATTTATTATGGAAATAGTCTATTTACAACATGTGCTAAACCCACAGAACATGAGAATGTGGATCTGAGCAATGGATTTTATTTCTCTTTTCTTTTTTTTTTTCCCCCCTCGAGGACTTGGAGAATATTTTGCACAGTTATTTTGAACAGGTTTTATATTTAGCAAGCCTAAACACGCTATAAGAAGTAAATAAATCAAAGAGGGAGACACAACAGAAGAGAGAGAGGGGTCACAATGCTGTTTTTGAGCCTGGCCAAAATGCGTGGGTTTGAAACACGCTCACTCTGTGATGCATTTGGGAACGTTGCACGTTCAGCTGTGAGATGGAACCTCGGTGCAAGGTGGGTGAAGGGGTTTGTAGGTGGATAGCCTTGGGCTTCTTTGATACAATAAGTTGTTAAGGGACTTGTTCTTAAAAAAAATATATGTTTTTCTGGAGGGTAAACCACAAGTGGTAGACTCGATGGCAAAAGCATCGCATTGGTTGAGGTATCATCCCAGTTTTCCTCAGGATTTAGGCAGGGCTTAAAGCCTTTGTAGTCCTTGTGTGGATCTCACGGTGGATTCCTCCAGGCGTGGCTACAGAGAACCTAAACATTGCTCTATAATGGTATTAAAAATCTAGAATGAGACTTTATGGGGAGGGAGTACCCAGGTGAGGAAAGAAAGTCCACGTCTGCTGCTGGCATTGGAAGGCAGACAGAGAGCTGTTGGAGGGGCTTTGAGATACCAGAACTGCACCAGGACAATCCAATCCAAAGATGTTTGCACGGGGCTGTTCTGGGATAGCAGACACCTTACAAAGTCACCCCTAAATAAAGAAGGGGGGGGATTAGGTGAATAGGATGGGGGACCCCACATGGCAGTATCGGTGGGGAAGGAAGGGAAAGGATTGAGAAGGGAGGAGAAATGAGAGGAGGAGAAGAAAAAAGGACACAAATAGCAAAATACTGGGGGTTTTCTCAGGGGGGGAGGAAAAAAAGGTGTAGATTCCAGGTGGGAAGGGAGTAAGCTTGTGAGCATCCCAGGGCGTATGTGCAGGTTGGCATTCTATAGTGAGTGGCTGATGAAGGTATGCTGAGTGCAATGAAAGGACTAACTCTGGAGCAGATAAGCATTTTCTTGCGCTGAGGAATTGACAAATTATGGGTGTATTTGAAAGTCATAAAAGTAAAAAATAAAATTTTGGCTGGGGACCTATTTATCTGCATTTTGAAATGCATTTAACGTCTGTATATTTTAATTAAAAATACATTTTAGCACCAGCACAGCCAAACTGCCACGGTGCCAATGGCCTTTTTTGGAAATTTTTCTTTTAACATTTTGAATTTATTATAAATTCATTGTTCCTAATACAATTTTCCCTTTCTCTCGTCAATTTATTATCTGTTTTTCATTTCCCTTCTCTTTTGTTAATCTTTCTAAATAACTTTAAAGTGGTCCTCCATCTATTTAGCTAAATGAATTCACTCCACAGATACTCATTATTTTGAGGATGATTTATGCAAGCACTATTAGCTAGATTGTTCCTTGTTTGAAGGTTTTTCTGCAATCACAAAAACCCCAGATTTGAGTCAGCTAGAATTAGATCCAGTAAAAAAAAAATATATATATATATTACATAAAATATTCGGCACCTCTGTCAGACGTTGTATAGAAGAGGTCAGCTTAATAGGCATAAAACCACAAAGAAGCTTTAAACCATGGGGCTGACCTACTGATCTCATCTTAGCCTGGGAAATGCTGTAGCATCAAACTCTAAAATCGGATTTTTTTAATATATATATGTATATTTTTATTATTATTTTTTTTTCCCCCCAGCTGATCCTCATGGGATGGGAAGGGGCTGTGCATCACGTACGCTCTCAGACTAGGGCATTAAGCTGAGCTACGCCGCTTGATTTACTGCCTGGGTTTCATCTGACACGACGATGGCACACCCAGCACATTTTATAAATGCTGGCAAAGGCTCCTCTCGGAGCCTCGCTAGCGAGCAGGGTGAGAGTCGTGCAGGGATGCCTGGTCCTGCTCTCACTGTGCCCGTGACCTTGAGAAATTTGATTGCTTTATTTTTTTTTTTTTTTTTTAAATCCTGGTGGGGTGTCATCTCAGCAGTGGGGATCTTTTGGGTGGCTCCTGACTCCAGGAGTAGTAGCCAGGAGGAGCATCCTGCTGTCAGTCCCCAGAGCTGGGCAGGCTGTGGGGCTGGAGATGCTGCTCCTTCCTTCAGCTGCTCCTTCCTTCCTTCCTTTGCACCATTTGAGAGGCTCTAGGCAAGTTCGGAGGAGGAATGTTAAAAAGAATTTGGCTGCTTTTATTAAGAATACCTGAGGGAATCGGGGGTTTTCTTGTAAAGTTCTGTCTTGTCTTTCTGTGGCAGTTTGCAAATGCCTCTTGCGGGCTAAATACCATCAACTGGGGAAGATCAGGCAGAAGGTGAGGTTAGGTGTCCTCGGTCCATGTGCTGGCTGTCATGGTGGGAGCAGATCTGTTTTCTCAGCTGTTGAAACCACTGTGGCTCGGGGAACTTGAGGAGTTTGCCCTGCTGAGCTCCCATCCCAGTGAGCCCCTGGGATGGGTGATGTCTCCCATGATCAGATCCAGCACAGCTGCCTTCCCAGGACAGGGACCCCAGCTCTTCTCTCTAATCCGTAGACTTTTGGAGGAGATGTGCACATCTTCAGCCTTCCCACCTCGCATGCGGACTGGAGCAGACCCGGGTGCGTGCCAGCGAGGGACGATTTATTAGGGCCAGCTAAGAGCATTACACATCCCATTATCTGCGCTGTGATTTTGCAAGCCAAGTGCCCATTCAGGGTATACTGTGTATCCTCAGATTGGTATTGATCCTAAAATTTCTGGTGGTTTATTAATGACAGAAATGCCGTAGCCGGATCCGGCTGACTCGTGTAAACCCAAAGAAGCGTTGCCGCTGGCAGTGCAGTCAGGCAGAGACAAATCTGGAGTAAATGGAGCAGAATCTGGCCTATTCCTTCCAACCGCTGGGTGTGAGTTAAGCAGGAGCTACAGGAGGAAGCAAATACTTTTGCCAACAAAACGTTGTCTCTTTTCACTAAGAATTACCTTTGGAATTAATCCTCATCCTTCGCAGAAGGAGCCAAAAATCCCCTGAGGGTCAGGATTGGGCCTATTCTTTCCAAGCTTCTTCAAACCTCTCTGCTTCACAGTCCTTCTCATCCACCCCACCGTTGCATGGAGTTTATTAATAAGGCTCTTGGCTTTAAATACTCTCCATCAGGCAACAGGTTAAGACCTTGAAAATGTCAGGCTCCCTGTGCTCTGTCTGGCTATGGAAAGGATGTCTGCAGCCCACGACAGCTCTGAGCTTCTACCCGGGCTCTGCCTGGAGCCCGTGTTCCTGGACAGCTGGTGAGGGAAGAGCTTTGAAGATGGATTTGTTAGTCATGGGAGCAGCATCGCACACTCCTGACAGGGAGCTGGCGGGGAGGCAGGGGTGGAAAGTTTATTGCCTGGGCAATTTCTGCCTTTGGGAGAGGACAAAGAAGCGTTGCTTGCTCTCCAGGCTTGGCCTTTCCTTCTCCCAACTCCCATTTTAGTAAACCTCCGTTTCTTCCTGTAAAGGTCATTTTCCTGAGCAAGATAATTTATGAGTGGAAGATGGTTTGCTCAAGGAGAGCTCCACCAACTCACAAATCTTCCCTGCCCGTGGTAATTTACGATTTACCCTAATTACCTCGTATAAACGCGCGGAAACTCCAAGTGCAGTCTCTTCTTTGCACCGTTCACGTTCACTTTGCAAGCTGTCCCCTGCTTGTCGGGGGTATTGTTTGTGCAGTAATAAAGTTGCCACATACTGTTAATCACAACGTGCAAATATCTAATAAAATAAGCATTGAGAGTGTGTATGTAAAAACCATCTCTTTGCTAGCCTCATTAGGTTGGGCTTTTTCTGCTTTGAAAGCTGCATGACCTCCCTTTTCAATCAATTCCCAGTTATTAACCATGAAGAATAGCATTGGGAACTGCATTTGCAAATTGAATGTGGTGGTATATAATGAACTCACTCTTTTAAAACATTCCAGTCGAGGGGAATATAGCTAGCTAACTTTTTTTTTTTTAATCTCTCTTCTCCCTCACCTCTACCTGCACTACATTTGGAAACAATCCACAAAATCGGAAATAACTCCAAAGAATAAAACTTCCTAAGCGGAGTGTAAGGGGATGGCGCCCGTAACAACTTTCTATTATCTGTTTATTCTGATCCCACCGAGCTAAGCCCTTGAGAAGATTAGCTACTCAGCTAAAAATCACTGCAGTTTAAGAGACGATCTTTATTTATTAAAAAATGCTCCGACCTCTCGCTTGCACTTAGACGTTCGTTTATTAAGACTAATGAATTAATGCCCTAGGGGGGAAAACGGAGTTTCCAGGGGGCTTTGGGAGCCTCGGAGACCCTCCGGGGGAGCAGCACTGGGGTGGGGTGGGAGAGTGGCAGCCGGGGTCCCCCCCCCCCCCCCGCCCCCCGGGGGGGGGGGGGGGGGGGGGGGCTGTACCCCCCCTCTTTGGGGGTGCACGGCCCCGGGAGCCCGGCGGAGGTGGAGCCGCGCATCCCCCGCGGCAGGGAGCGGGGCGGGGGGCACACAAACTCGGTCCTTTGCAAAACCACGGGCTTTGCAAAGCCCTTTCCGCTTGCCCTGGGAAAAGAGGGAGTGGGTAAGGAGGTGCCCCCCCTCCCCCCCCTCCTTCGCCGCCTTCCAGTCGCGAGGGCGGCTCCTCGAAAGGGCCTGGGCTACTTGCCCTTGGCCGCGCATCGCCCGGAGCCTGAACAAAGGCAGGGGGAGGGCAGCGCTGCCGAGGGTGGGGGGGGACGATGCGGATCGGAGCCATGCGGGCCGGCTCCCCCATCCCCGACCCCCCGGGGCTGCCCCGGCTCCTCCCGGCTGCCCGCCCCCGCCGGGCTCCCAACCCCCTGCGCCTCCTCCTCCTCCTCTCTCCTCCCCTCTCCTCTCCCTCCTCCCCCGGTAAATCCGAAGTTTCCTGTTCGGCACAAGGCGAAGCTTTCGCAAAGCGGCTGCGGAGCTGCCTGCTCGCTCCTTGGGATTACCGTCGGGAGAGGCTCCGTTCGGCTCGGCACGGCTCGGGAAGGGCCCCCGCCCCCGTCGCCACCTCTTCTTCTTCTCCTCCTCCTCCTCCTCCTCAGCCCTCCTCCATCCCTGCGGGCGGGCGCCGCACGCCGAGCCCCAGCCCGCCCCCCCCCCCCCGCTGGATTTACGGGGTGGTGGCGGTGGGGGGTGGGGGGAGAGCCGGTGCCCCGATTGCTGCCTGGTCCCATGTGAACTGGAAGGCACGGCTATGCTCCTGGGGACACCGCGCTCCGCCAAACTAAGGTAGGACCCCCCCCCCAAGTCTTCCTCTCCCCATCGATTTTCCATTCCCGAAAATAAAATGGCAAAAAAAGAAAAATAGCTGGTGGGTGGGTGTGGGCTTCCCGGCGGGGGGATGGGGGGGACACCCAGCTTCCCCGGGAGGCGGGGAGCGGCCGCGCCCGGGAGGAGCCTCGACCCCCCCATTCTCCCGTCTTTGTTGTGGCTGGAGCGCTGGTGCCAGGTGGGGAGCCGCGCCGGGATGCGCCTCTCCACGGGGGGAAAAGAACGGGGGGGGGGGGGGAGGGTGTCCGGCTCCCCTGACCCCCTGCCCTTGCCTCGCAGGTCCTGGCCGCTACCATGACTGATGGCGAGAGCCGAGAGCCGGTGCCGCGCCCGGCCGGCGGCGAGGTGCGGGTGCCCATCACCGCTCCGCCGCGCCGCCCCGCCGAGGAGCCGCCCGACGATGCCGGCTCCGGCTCCGGCTCCTGCCCCGGCGGTTCCCCCTGCCGCGACCCGCCGCCCGACCTGGCCTCCGAGGAGGAGGAGCAGGTGCCTTACCCGGCGCTGGCACCCACCGCCTTCTTCTGCCTCAAGCAAACCACCCGCCCGCGCAGCTGGTGCCTCAGGCTGGTCTGTAACCCATATCCTTTCCCCGAGGAAACCCCCCGCCCCGCGCCCACCTTCCCGGTCTATTGGGACACCCCGGGACCCTTCCCCGTGCCCGGAGCATCCCGTCGGGGCTTTGTGTTTCGGGAGCTCACTGCTCCCTCCAGCACACGGGGATGCCACGAAGCCCCCGGGATCCCCAGAGCATCCCCCGGCACCCCTCCCGGTCCCCAGCCTCGGGGAGGGGATGTGGGGCTTTGCAGGAGCGGGACAAGCGGGGAGCGCATCCCCCCCAGCACTCACCCTACTGGTCTTAGCTGGGGGAAGCACATGCCAAGGGTCCCCTCGGCTTCACCCGCATTACCCGACCGACTGGCCGCTGTGGGAGTGAGAGGGACGGGGCTGCAGGGCAAGGTGCCCAGCCTCGGCATCGCGGGGTGGCAGAGGATGCTGAGCCGCAGACCCCCCCCCTGGACACACAGAAGGGAGAAACCCCTCAACTTGACTTCTCTCTCGCTGGGGGTGGGAAAGAGCAAAGTTTAAAGACAACCTCGTATTTATTTTAGCCGCGGCGGGGAATTTCAGACAGGCGCTGACCCTCTCGCTGTTTATGTAAGAGAGCTCGGAGTGCATGTGCGCTTTCTCGGCGCAGAGAAATGGAGCGGGTTGGAGTTGGTTTGGGAAAGGCACATGCCTCGGGTGCCGAAAACTCCCCTTTGCTTCCACTCTTTTGCAACTTGCAGGCGGGGAAGGCAGAGGACAGTCGAGCCTCTACATCTCCTGCCCGCGCTTGTGTCCTTTAGCCAGTTTATTAACGTTAGGTGGAAAAGAGCAGTGTGTTCCTCTCAGTTGTGACATCCAGAAAATTGAATTTTACCCGAAATGCTCGAGTGCGAACAGAGAGTTGTCAGTCTGTCTTGATGCTCTTCAGAAAGTGAGCTTTCAGCTTTGCTCTCTGCACGTCAGCTTGGAAGCATTGACATCGTGCAGATAATTAATGCTTTTACCTATCCCTGATACCTACCTGCAGTTTGCTGCCTGTATCCTGCTGCTGCTATTAAAAGCATTATTTATTAATATGGTTATTATTGATCTCACTTCAGTTAACCAAAGAAACCCCTGGGCATCTGAGATCCCTGTTTTCCTCAGCAACAACACCAAGCCGAGTGTTGTTGTTGGGAGGAATTGCACAATCCTCCCCGGGATGCTGCCTTGAGCTGGTGTTGGGAGAAATACTTGGAGGGGAAAGCCCACAATTTTTACAACCTTAGGTCTCTCCTTGTTTGAGCTGGGTTTCCACGAGCTGTCGACTTTTGCAGCGATAATTCCACTTTACGTCGTCGTGAGGTGGGAACCGAGCTCCTGTGGCAGGAGGAAGTAAACAAGTAGTTGATCCCTACAGTGCTGCTTGGGCTGTATAAGTAGTCCATGTAAATGATGGTTCCATCAAAAAAAGTGATCTAC
This sequence comes from Todiramphus chloris collaris, assembly GCA_025345505.1. NCBI lineage: Eukaryota > Metazoa > Chordata > Aves > Coraciiformes > Alcedinidae > Todiramphus > Todiramphus chloris. The sequence goes on from JANVCC010000081.1 coordinate 1,597,842, forward strand.
CCGGTCCTGGAGGGGCTTAGGGAGGGCACTTTGTTTCTGAGTTGAGGCAGATCTCTTAAAGCAGGTGGTTGTGTTTCAAAACTTTGGGGGTAGGCGGGAGGGAGAAGCCTTCTCCTCTGGCTTCGGTGGGGTCTTGCTCTCCCACGCAGTGCTGTGGGTTCCCAGCATCCCCCAAAACCAGTACAAATGACCAGTTAACTCGCAGCTGGAGGAAAACAAAGTGATGTGGGCAC
>JANVCC010000081.1:1598084-1624582 GCA_025345505.1 Todiramphus chloris collaris
TCTCAGGGTTGTGTGGAGAAGAAGGTTCAGGTGTGCTCATCTCAGGGTTGTGTATGGAGAAGAAGGTTCAGGTGTGCTGGGCTTTGCTTTTGCTTTTGCTTTTCAGCAGCTCTCTCCAAAGACTTCACGGGAGAGCGAGGTCCTCTACAAAACTCCCCCGTCTGACCTCGCGTTAGATGGAAATTGTGACGGTTGGTTAATAGCAAAGCAGGAATTTAATAAAACCTACATAAGCCTCGTGTTGCAGCCTTACTGCTATCGGAGCCGCTCTGGTTTGATTGTAGCAGAACAAAGCTCCTGATGTATTGCAGCAATAGGGATGAGCTCCTTGCTGAGATTTTTCCCCCCCTTTTCTCCTGCACGTTGCAGTCAGAACAAGCCTTTGGTGTCGACTCTTAAGTTTCTTGTCTGGAGCACTCGTGTTGCTGGTGGTTGCGGTTTCGGAAGCTGCTTAACGAAGCTGCGTTGAGCAGCTTGGAAGTGAGGAGATGTGCGTCTTGCTGGGGGGCTGGTGCTGTGCTGGGTGCATGTTGGGCAGCTCGGGGGTGGGACCCAGTGCCACCGGTGTGGGGCTGGGACTTTTGGAAAGCAGCTAGATGGGGAGGCTGCTTGAGGAGGAGCGCAGGCAGATGAGTGTGGTAAGGGCTGAGATTCCCTTGGTGCCTGTCCTGGGAAAAGAGTAACTTGCAAGAGAAGATGGCAACACAAAGGTCGTTTCTGGCCCGTTGCACGGTTTTGGGGACTCTTCTGCTCACCCAGAAGCGTAGATCCATAAACCATGATAATGAGCTTTGTGTTTGCATTGAAATCTCCTGCAGAGGCAGAGGGAAAGGATGTGACTGAGGTCTTTTAACTTCTGAGTCTGAGAAGCTTCTCCAAAGTGCCTTGCTCACCTGGGAAGTGCTAAACCCTTCTGAAAAGCAGGTGCCGTCCTCCACTGGTGCATTTTCTTTCTGGGGGAGTCATCTTTAGCTCTCCTTGGGGTTTATTTTGGGTGGTGGAGGAGAAGGTTTCACTTCATGTGCACATCCTTCCTCTCCCTGCGCTCACCAAGTGTTTTCTGGTGTGGGAGTACATCTCCAAGTGTCTCCCCTGTGGCGTTTCAGCTCCAAAACTTGAGTGTGCTTCTGCCTGTTGCCGAGCAGAAAGTCTTCACCCGTGTGTCCCCAGGGTGCAAACAGAGCTGTCTGTTGCTCCTCAGAAAGCAAGGATGTCCCATCCCATGCATTCAGGGGCCAATTCCCAGGAGGTCCCCGTTGGTTCTTGCGGGTGGTCCCGTGGGATGCTCCTGGCAGAGACCGGGATCTGCATCCCACCGCGCCACGGGGTTTGCACCGCAGACCCGGGCACACCAAGCATCCAAAAACCCAAAAGCCGCCAGAGTTTGGGGGGTGCCATCGAGCGCATCTCCCGCGGGGCTCCCGGCAAACCCTCGTGTCAATCCCGATCGCTCGAACCATGAAAGCTGCCCGACAGCTTCAAATAGTTGTGGGTAGCAGAGATAGCCCAGACCTGTGTCCCGGAGCAGGTGGAAATCCTCCGCGGGTGGGCCAAAGAGTGGTTTGCCTCTGAGGTTTAAGCAGAGGGAGTTACTGCCAGGCTTAGAAATAGCTAAAAAAAGCTGGTGCCCGGTTCTCGGGGGGACAGGTGGGGCGAGGATCAGCTTACGGGGCCGGGAGCTCGCCCGGCCGGAGGCACGCGGCTGCCCAAAGGGCTGCACATTGGAGGGAAAACGGGGGAGTGGGCAGATGGAGGAGATGCACGTTTGTGTTTTTTAATAGCTGGGCTGCATTTGGGAACGTTGGGAACAACCTGGAAAAAACCCTGCCCTGCCCCTTCCCTGGATTTGCCCGAGTTTGTGTTAATAAAGCCACCAAACTTCTGTCTTCTCCAGCAACGGAAAGCGGGTGGTCTGCGAGGAGCTGGTTTTTCAGGTGTGGGAGCAATAATCAGAGAGTTGTGTCCATTGAAGTTTAATCGAAGGAGCAGAAAGTGTTGGAGCTGGCTCCGGGTCTGGTTGTCACGCTTGACTTTTGTCGAGCTGTTCGCAGCGTGTCGTCGTTCTTCGGCTTTCCAAAGTGATGGCTCCAACAGAGGAGTCTCCTCCTGAGCTCCAGGGTTACCTCCAAACCCAGCTTCAGCCAGAAAGTCCCTTGGCTGTGACAGTTTGGAGCAAATAAAACAGTCCAAACGTAGTTCTCGCGACGTGGACAACGGTTGGAATGGAACTCTTGCTGTCAAGTTGTCTTGTGTTTTCCCTCTGTTTTTCCCGATTTACTTCTAATTTGCCTTTTTTTTTTTTTTTTTTTTAAGATATATAATTGGAAGCAAACTTACTTATTTCTTCAGTCCTGGATCTCCTACGTGGGTTTATTTATAGAGGTCTGTGGGTGGGACGTTGTGTACTCGGTGAGCGCGTTGGGTGGTATCGAGCAGGATTTGGGTTTTTCTGATCCTGCGAGGTCCTTTCCTGGCTCTTCCCAAGCACTGCCGTTAATTAACGGCTCTGCAGGAACAGAGAGCTCTGCCTGTATCCCGAAGGGGGGTTTCTTTCATGTCGTATTTTGCTCAGCAAAGTGTCGAGTCACTTTTTGTCATTCCCTGGATGTCCCTGCGCTGCGGGGTGGGATTTGGAAGCAGCTCCTGACCCTTGTTGGTTCATGCCCAGGTGACCATGGTTAAGCTGGGGTAGCAAGGAGCAGCCAGCACCATCCACTTGCCTGAGGTGAAGCAGTTGGGAGGGATCTGCCTCTGTGCTGCAAGAGGATTTTACTCTAGGACCGGCCAGAGAAACGGGCTGGAGCCCAGGACGTAACGCGCAGCGATGGTTGAACCCGCTTCCCATCGCGGCACCGAGTGTCAGCCTTGCACCACGGCCTTGATAAGGCTCGAGCAACTTTGCTGGTTATTTAGTGATTCATAAAAACATGAAGTGATTCATTATAGGTTGAATTCTGTGTGCCTTAGGGGGAAAAAAAAAAAAGCCCAACAAACCACCTTCCCCTCATTTATTTTCTCAAGTGGCTACAGAGCTTGTTGGTGCCAGCTGATTTCTGTGGGACTTGGCTCTGTTCTGTTTGGGTAGAGTCTCTGCTTGCATCAAATCTGGAGTTTTGGTTTTGTTTTTTTTTTCTTCACTGAAGTGCTTCTCCTTGCAGCACTTGCTAGTTGCCCTTAAGTACTTCAGGCCAGATGTAAGGTCCACGATAAGACCCTGTGTGATATTTCCAAGCGTTCCTCAGTAGAGGTGTCTCTAAGTTTGCTTGGACGGTGGGGGGGAAAAAAAAATGCCTTTAATGCAAAGTGTCATATCTGCTCTGTTTCTAAACCCTCTGGTCTTCACTCCCATCTCCCTGTTCTTCATACTGGGCTAGGCTGTTTGCTCGCTGGCATTATAAATCGTTCTCTGACACGAGGCTTGCAGTTCTCGTCGTTCCTTCTTGCACAATTGATGTGTGCTGGCTCCTGCGTCTGTGGGAGAGTTGCCATTTGGGATTTTTTTTGGGGTGGAGGGGGGGTTTATACCGAAGCACATGGAGGAGCGGGTATAAGTGACTGCGTCTAGACTCCCATCGGTTTAATAAACTTTATTTGATTGCTCTATAATAAGCACATATCCGATTTGAGGAGCTTTATCAGAGAGCCTTTGCTTTTAATCTGTTCTTATTCAAGCTGTATCCTGACAAGTGCAATGGGAGGGTTTGACCAAATCACAATTTGTCATCCCCGAATATAAATATTGCAGTTGAAATATTTAGCGTGCTGTGGGGAAAAAAAAAAAACCACCACCCATCCGTTGGTGAATAAATATATTTCTGGCCTCATCCTGGGAGCTGCTGAGCATCCGTGACGCCCACTGAGCCCGGTGCGAGGCGCAGGTGCTGGGCACCCAGCAGCATCTCCCCCTGAATGACAAGCAATTATGAAAGATAAGGAGGAGAAGTCTTGTAAATTGTAACTCGTCTAAAAATACGTTGCCCACGTGTGGGTTCGCTCCTTTCATTTCGGCGTTCTGTGTTGGCTCAATACATCTAATCAGCAGTTTAGTCCCGAGCTTGGTCTTTAATCCCAACAGCAGCTCCCTTAGGTGACTCAGCCCGGTCCCTGCATCCCTGGCACCACCAAAACCCATCATCTCTGACCCCTCTATCGCCACCTTGAATCCCTTAAGTGCTGCTCTTAGCTCGGACCTCTGTGAAATGCCTTTTATTTTGCCTTCTGTTGAAACTTGTGAGCGTGGATCAGTGTTGGAAATCCCTGTCCTACGGCAGAGCTGCTGGAGCCTGTGATGTTTAGTAAAAATGTCAGTGGAAGTGGCAGCGTGGGCAGGGGGTGGCTGGTTGCTCAGAGCAAGGTGTTAAACTCTCTGCAAACTCAAGCAGGCATTAGCTGGGGCTTGGCTCCCGGTGTCAAACTGCCTTTGCAGCAGCAACAACACAAAAAAGGGTTAAAGGATTGGAACGCTAACTGGAAAAATACTTGCAAAGCAGATGGGGCTTTGCTGTAGCCCTTTGTAGCAAGGAGTGATGGTGTAGGGTGATACCTGTGTGTGTTCAGAAGGGTGAGTGTAGGGAAACGGGGGAAAAAAGATACGATGCTGGTGCCCAGGAAAGAAAGCGTGAAATTGTCTGACGAAATGAAGTTGACTCATAACAGGACAAAAAAGTCCATCTGAACAAAGTGTCCAAAGCAAATCAGAAGGATAAGTAATGAAAATGAGACCTTTGGCTTTAATGAAATATAATAGTCAGTGAGTAGAATGATGTTTAACCCTCTCCTCATCCCTTGTCTATCCCTTACACTGCTGAGACCGAGCACGTACAGTGGCCGTGGTTGGACCCCTGATGTCCAGTTTATCTCTGAGTGTGCAGCTCGTCTGAGTTTTGGGGGTTCATCTCAGTAGTGTCCCAAGCTGGGATTGCAACAGGTATCTCTGAGCAGGTTAAATTCGCAAATGCACGTGGAAAAATTTTTCTTACCCAGTTCTTCCTCGCCCCTTAACCTAATTAGTGCTTTTAGTGCTACAGAAGGCAATGGATTCCAAAGTTACCTCTCTCTGCATCCACATACCCGAATTTACTATGCAGATAGTTTCACTGAAGGTAGTAATTAAAATTATTTTAGGATGTCTTTGTGCTTTTCCTCTCTTCTGTAAATTGTTCTCTATCGGATACTCCCCTCCAGTGAGAAACTGAGAGAGACTGATTCGTTGCATCAGTTTTTACTCGTAATTTCTAAGAAATATCTGCCATTTACTCGCTCTTTTCAGACTGCAATTTAGAACCCTTCAGAGCAATTAATTTGCTGCTTTTCATGGCGTTTACAAGACGTGTCCTAGACCCTGCTTTGTAAAGTTTTTTTTTCCAGTTGCCTCCAGTTTTCTCACCTCTCAAATCTGGTGGGAACCAGTCAATGAAGCTTCAGTTTGCCCTTTGTTTACAAGCTTGGTTGATGTATTGAGTCCATATGTATTTTTATTGCAGTGTGTCTGGATGGCAGGTCCCTTAGAAACGTCAAGTAACCTACCACTTGAGTTGATTAAGGGGAGCAGAAGGTCGGAGCCCATAGCTAATATCTTCTTTATGCTACAGGTGAATTTTATCCAGCGTAACCCGGAGCTGGAAATACAAATTTTCTAAATTACCATGCTTTTATTGTATTCTAATGATTGTATTTATTTCTTCATTTATTTATTTAAATACAAAAGTAGTTTTAGGCTTACTGAGTTTGAAGCTTTCCTTTCCCTTGGCTTTTGTTGCTTGGTGATTTGGGGCCGGTCGGCAACATCCAGCCAGGTTTACTTGGAAGCAAAACCTCCCCGTTGTCTGCCATGCTCTGTCGAGATGACATGTTTGGAGTAACTCCATTAGAGGAGCCAGGATTGCATTAGTTTACAGTGAATGAACTCTGAATCATTTTTATTCCCCTCCCTCTCCGTGTGTTTGTTGTGTTGTTGTGTTTTTGGTTAGTTTTTAAATTGCTTCTGCCGACAAGAAGCATCGAGCTGCCTACTTACAGAGCTCCAATTAGTTTTTCAGTGGATTATGCACGTAGCTTGTGGTCTGCCCTTGCTTTATGCTGGTGTAAACCAGGAGGAGTCCCAGGGGTACAGCCTTGGCTCCGGGCACCCAGTGACACACGGGTCTGGTTTATTCACCCATCACACTGGGAATTGGGCTCGGTTGGGCATCTGACCTGCGCAGCGACAGCCTTTGCCACCAACGGGTGAAACTCATGCAAGAAATATGTTACCTCTGTTTACACAGATGTTTTAAGAGAGCTTGCGCTCAGATTTTGCCCTTAATTCTTAAGGTAGCATCTGGCGTTTCTGTCCAATACATTAATCCAGCTGCTGAAGCAGCCTTGTGATTTTAAGATACAATTTTAAGTGACTATTTAGGTGCCTGGGATAGAAGGAAGGTTGCTACATCATCTCCCCTAATAGTTAACTAAGATAACTGGAACCAGCTTAAAAATCACCAGGCTATGCACTGTATTTCTGAACCAGCAATTAGGAGTCGTCAGTCTGCATGGAGACAAATTGGAAGTGAATTAGAGGTTGATGAGCTCTGCCCAGGGCTCTTCCCAGCCTCCTGCCACAGGGAAATATCAGAGCGGTCGCTCCGGAGCTGGCTGGCCGGGCTGGGGGCGGATGAGGGGAGCTTTGACAAGATGCAGCTGTAAAAGACAATTTTCCTCTTTCTTTCCCTTAATAAAAATCTGTTCTGAGCACTGTACCAGGCAGACTAGTTTGGCAATGGATTAAATGCGCAGCTCCGAGATCTAATTTTGCCCGTTGCAATTGACAGATGGAAATTGTGTGCTCTCACAATGCTACCAGTATCTTGCAATTTTGGTCAGCAGCAGTGCCTCCAGAAGCCATCCGGAGAAATAGGATGACTTTGTGTGTGTGTGTACATCTATTTGTGACCACGGTCTCTTTGGAGGGTGAATTCAAGTTGCGTGACTGCCCCTGGCCCCTTTCCTCCATCCTCGTGGTGCAAAGTAGGAAGAGGATTTGCCTTAATTTCTACTCTTCTGGTAGATCTTGCTGCGGAAAGTAAATTGCAATTTATGGTACAGGGTGTTTGGGACATCTGTCACGTTCCAGAAGGCTGGAGAATCACGTTAGCTGGGATGTTGGATGAACGTTGGGAACGGTGATGTTTTGGGAGGAGCATCTCTTGGGACACTTGTGAAGCTTGGTGTACCCAAACGCTCCCGTCCCCATTGCTGTCCTCTCTGCCCTCTCCTTTGTTTTGATTTTTCCTGCTGTTTGGTTAAACCCGCTGAGATTTGCGATGGGTATGCAGGTATTTGCATAGAGATCTATTCCAGTCTCAGAGGACCTCCAGCCCAGGCTGCTTCTTGATGTGGTTAAGGAGGGAAAGCATGAACTGACACCTCCTTCATTGGAGATGACAGAGAGAGAGAAGGATGAAGAGCTTGCTGGGAGATGAAGCAAACTGTGGCTTTTGGTTCTGCAAATAGAAATTCTTTGGGCTTTGATTTTGGGCAGAGCTGATGGGGAGGCAGAAGAACACAAAGATGCTGTATTTGTGTGTACATACGTAATGCACGTATGCTTTTTACATACCTTTGTGTGCACCCCTGCTGTTGCTTCTAGCAGAATGGTCTTGGCAAAGGAATGAAAACTTTTTTTCTCTTGAAGGTTGATAATAAGCAAGTTTATCCCGTGGTTGTCCATAAGGACAACCTGTTTGTCCATAAGGATGCTTATTCTTATGGACAGCATCCTTATGGACAAACCCAGCCAAGGTGCTGATTGAAGTCCTGGGGTGAAATAATAAGTCCACAAGATCTTTGTCATGACCTTTGGGCTCTCACCTGTGGAGGCATCAGTTTGGATTTAGAAGAGAAACTGAGGCCCTATTCTACAGCCACGTGTTCCAGGTCAGGTAACTTCAATGCCAGCAAAGCTGATGGGTCCAGGCTTTAGTCCTAAACACTCAGTATATCCCCAACCTCTTATTATCAGGCCCTTTTGTAAGAGTGTTTGTGTGGAGCCTGTAGCAGTATAATGTACACTGTAATTTTGTTGTTAAATCTGAGCTACTCTGGCATGGTGGGGACTAGGTGGCTTGTAGCAATTGGAACATTATGGCTTATTGAATTTCATAGCCTGGAGGATTGAACCACGCAGAGCAGCTCTTGAAGAAGGAGTGGGGGGTTGAAGTCGCCTATTTTTCCAGAATCTTGTTTTTCCTAGGCAAATATTTAACATACTTGAGCTTCTGGGCACGGGAAGGTGGGTAGGAGGGATGCTGGTGTTGGGAAGCAAACCCTAGGAATGTTGTTGTCCTATTAAATAAGCTCCCGAGGAAGGAGATTTGGATCTGTTCCCAAGGGCACTGGCAAATGCCACGTCTGTAAATATGCTGGGATTTCCTTCACCTCGCTCCCTGCTAAGGATTTTAATTCCATCTCCGTTAACACCGGCAGCGGAAGAGCAGAAGTCAGAAGGGCATCCCACTTCGGATGGGGTTGTGGTGTTTTTCCCTTGATGCTGAATATCATTTCTGCAATTTCATGCTGGTGCTGTCGATGCTTTTATTACAGTCACAGCCACTGGTCTCCGGGCTGCTCCAGAGCAAACCTCAACCTCGCAGGGGGTTGAAAGCCAACAATCACAACTCATTCGATGCTGAATTGTGTCTTTTACGTGGAGAGGCTTGTGGAGGACTCAAGTGACCACCATGGTCTCATAAATTGCTTATCAAGGCACAAAGCGAGTGCAGGGGAAGACCTTGCCCATCATTTTTCAGTCCCGAGGGCACGGCTCTGCTGGGCAGAAGTTGGGTTAGTTCCTGTGTGGTGGTATCCTCTGCTTCTCTAATGAGGATCAATAAGATGCTCACATGTGAGAGTGCCTGATTTTAGTGTCAGTGTGATCTGGAACTTAACCTGCTCTGGACAGAAAAATCTGCTGTGTTTCATATAAGGCTTTGAGGAGAGATTTTTCTCAATTTTATTATGAACTATGATGAACCTGTTCCTGAACTGGTAATTTGGTATTTAAAAGGGGAGCTCTGGACCTGCTGAAGCTGGGGGTGGCTGTTGTCGAGGCCAAGGTGTGAGGATAAAGAGGAATTTCACAGCTGAGGTCTTGGCCAGATGCTTGTCTCCCATGCTGTAGGCTAACCCTCCTTTTTCTGCCCCTGTCTTGGTGCTTGTTGCGTGTACGAGTCCTGCTCTGAGGGCTCCATCTTCAACCTACAGCTTGATGTCTCTGTTACAATGAACTGAGTTCTTACCCCATTGCTAGAGCAAGGTGTATTGTGACTGGAAAAAAAAAAAATCAGTGCTCAGCGCAAAATGGTCTTCTTAAGGCCCTTATTAATTCTATTTTTACATTTATTTTCTTTTTTTACATTAAAAAAAAAAGTAGAATTGAAGTTTCCCAGGCCTTGCTGAGTCATGGCTGGTTTCTCTGTAGCTCTGTTGAGTTTGTGACAACTACCTACCAGGCTTTCCCTTGTGTGTTCATGAAGGAATGGAGCTTGCAGAGCTGCTTTTTGTTTGCCCGGGCAACCAATTACGGAGCCCATTTGCCATTTGTAGTATTAGCATTTGCACTTAGGCTGAAGCCAGAGCTGCTGTGAGAGCCACAGAGCTCCAAGTAAGAGGCAGTCTGGAGCTGAGGTGGCTTCGAAGAAAGTGAGTTGGCTTCTTGCAGAAAGCAAGAAGAGAACCACACCAGGGAGCACTGAGGTGACTTGCAAGGGGTCACCATGAGTGATAGAGGCTGGGGAGAGGCTGAGACTTGGGCACCTGCACTTCCCCCTGTGAAGCATCTTCAAAATTGGTTGTATCCATGTGAGCAGAGCAGAACTTCATCTAAGAAACAGGTACTAGAGGGTAGGATAATTTATAACACCATGCAGTTTGGTCTTCTCTGGAAGAACCTCTGGTGACTTGAGGGGGGACAGGAGGAGCTTATGGATGAGGGGAAGGGAATAACTCCAGCTAAAGCTGGGGAGGGACTTGTTAGGCTGTGGGGCAGGGATGGGACTGGAGGGAATGGGTTAAAACTAGAGATAAGTCGATTCAGGTTGGACATTAGGAAGAATTTCTTCCCCATGAGGGTGGTGAGACACTGGCACAGGTTGCCCAGAGAGGTGGTGGAAGCCCCATCCTTGGAAGTGTTTAAGCCCAGGCTGGCTGGGGCTGTGAGCAACCTGCTCTAGTGGGAGGTGTCCCTGCCCATGGCAGGGGGGCTGGAACTGGGTGAGCTTTAAGGTCCTTTCTAACCCTGACAATTCTACGATTCTATGGTGTAAAGCTCTGGGTGCTACACGGACATCAGCAATTCCATCTCACTGTGAGCTTATCTGGTGTTTTACTGTTGCTGCTTATCTGAGGCTGGTTTTTGTACACGGGCTCTGCGGGCACGGAGCTTTCACTGTGGAAAGGTGGCTGTTTCCTACGGCTCCTGTGCGTTCCCACGGTCCCGTTGCGACCCAGTGGGACTGTTCATTTTGGTAAGGGCTGTGGAGTTTGCCCTGAAGCGAGACATGAGGGATCAGTGAGACAAAATCAATCCCCTGCCTGCTCTTTATCGCTTTGTCCTGATAAGCTGTCAGTTTAGCTTTAAATGCCACGTTTGAAAGCACATCTCCGCTCCCCAGGATGGGTCAATGTCAGCAGCAGTATTAGTTGAAGGATGGATTTAAGCCACCAGCTCGTCACAAGAAAGAGGAGCTGCATCTGAAGCATCGTTTCTTGGCAGCCTGTGATCTTTCATAGGTTGGAGAGAACTTTGGGAGGATAAAATATCCTTGGCTACCTCTGAGTCAGCCCTGCAGTTTAATGTCAGCCCTAATGCTGGGTTGTAGCAGTAAGGAGCTGGAGGTGGAGATGCAGTTGGGTGGGATGGAGGCATTTGCTCACCAGCCAGGTGCAATCTGACCTGTGGTTGTGATTTAAGCCCAGTTGGCAACTAAGCCCTTCCCCCCCCCCTCCAGTGGGATGGGGGAGAGAATTGGAAGGGTAAAAGTGAGAGAATTTGTGGGTTGAGATAAAGACACTTTAACAGGGAAAGCAAAAGCTGCACACAAGCAGAGCAGAGCAAGGAATTCATTCACGGCTTCCCATCAGCACACAAGTGGTTGACCATCTCCAGCTGAGCAGGGCTCCATCACATGTAGCAGTGACTTGGGAAGATGAACACCATCACTCTGGATGTCTCCACCTGCTTCTTTCTTCTTCCTCCAGCTTTATATGCTCAGCGTGATGTCATCTGGTTTGGAATATCCCTTTGGGTCCAGGTGGGGTCAGCTGTCCCAGTCGGGTCCCTGCCCGGCTTCTTGTGCACTCCCAGCCCACTCGCTGGTGGGGTTGGGTGAGGAGCAGAAAAGCTTCTTCCTCTAGGTATGCTGCCCAGCAGTAACTAAAACATCCCTGTATAATCAACACCATCCAAAGCACAGCCCCATAGTAGCTACTGTGAAGAAAATTAACCCTCCCCCAGCCAAAACCAGCACATCCATGTCCCAGTGATGCCTTTTTCATTTTGGGTTGGGTATTTTTGTGTTTCCTTGGCAGTTGCAGAGCGTGAATCGGCTCCGAGGCAATCGAGGTATTTTAACGTAACGTTTACAGCCCATTTCTATCCAAAATGGGACTTGTGTTTATAGAAGTGTGCCTTTAACAGGCTCTTAGCAAGACACATGGGACTCTACACTTGGATGCTGGGGTTCCTCTGAAGCATTCCCCAGACAATACGGTTCCACGTTAGATTGTCTTATGATGTTTGTTGACTTAATTCAGTCCGTTGTTCTGCACGTGGAGTTGTGCATCTTCCCTGCCTGGCTTGCAGCGCTCGCTTTGCTTCCCCCCTGAGCTCTTGGAAACTCCTTTATCACCAAGCCCTCCCTTCAAAGGCAATGTCACGACGTAGAAGAGCACGCCGTGCAAAGCAGGAGAAGGTATCAGCAGCAGAGGATGTTGGGGAGCAGGTGGTGGGGGACAAGCTCTGAGAAGCAAGGCTTGAGATTTTTCCCTGCTGCACAGCTCATGGAGGTCTCATTCCAGAGCATCCACTCCTCCTTTGCATGATGTGCCCTCACCAGAGACTGGGGTTGTGCTGGGCCTGGGGATCTGAGGAATGGTTACAAATATCTGCAGGGTGGGGGTCAAGGAGAAGGGGCCAGGCTCTTGTCAGTGGTGCCCTGGGATAGGATGGGAGGTAACGGTAGCAAGGTGAGACACAGGAAATTCCACCTCAACATGAGGAAAAACTTCTGCACTGTGAGAGGGACAGAGCCTGTGCCAGGCTGCCCAGAGAGGCTGTGGAGTCTCCTTCTCTGGAGACTTTCAAGACCCACCTGGATCTGTTCCTGTGTGGGCTGCCCTGGGTGTTCCTGCTCTGGCAGGGGGGTTGGACTCAATGCCTTTCCAACCCCTACCATTCTATGAGCTCCCCACCATCAGACCATGAAACAGGGAGACACAGCCTCCCCCAGGGATGCGAGCGAGTTAAGGAATGTGTTTGGCTCCGGCAGCGCATCCTGATCCAATCTCACACGCTGGATGCTGTCCAGGTTTTCTTTTGCAACTTCAGATAGCTCTTGGTGCAATCCATTACCAGACCTTTTTTTGGCCTGCTGTAGTGAGGGGACCAGACATCTACGGGCTACTCTCTGCCTTATGATGCCTGCACCAGCACCCTTAAAAAGGTACACGGTCCTCTCTTGCTTAATAGGGCTGCCAAGAAGAACAAGACCTATCGGGCTCTGCACTGTTGTTGCATCCCGTGATGCTGCTTTCTCTGGCACGCTGGGATGTGCTGCCCTTTCTGGAGGACCAGAGAGCCAGGAACCTTCCAAAAGCTTCTGTTTCTCATTCAGAGCCTGTCCGAGCTTCCATCCTGAGCTGCTTTAGTTTGGAAATTGGAAAGAGAGTTTGGGGAAAAAAATAAATAGGCCCTTCTCAATAAATTCTTGCCCTCACATTTTAGTGGGAACTGGGCACGCTGAATCTCTAGGGAGCTGTGCAGATCTGGGCCTCTTCCGAGATGAATCACACTGACATAGTCCTGAAGAAAACTCCTCGTTTATCCGGGTGCCTGGGATCACCCTTAATGCTCGGGCTTGTATCCCGTGCTTGTTTGATGAAAGTGTGATTGTTCCGTTTGTCTCGGGATGCTGTTTGCAGAGGGCCACGGGGAGTTCAGGAGGATAATGGTCTGTCTGAGCAGTATTGACTGAATGAACTAATAAAGTCATCTGGCTGTGGACAGGGTCTGGTTCATCTTTCTGGCATCTTAATTGGTTTGGTTTATCCCAAGTTCACAAGCTGGTGGCCCGGGTTGTGCTGCAGCTCCCAGGACAGACCCAGCAGTTTGGACCAGCCCTTGGAAGGGGTGGTAATGGGTGAGCTTCCACTTCTTGAGCTAAACTGCTTGGGTCTGGTGGGGCTATGCAGCCCCTTGGGTGCTCCAGTTTCCTAGCAATGCTTCTTGGGAATCGGGGAGGTGGCAGCTTGCTCACAGCTCTTCAGAAATAGAGTGGCTTGGTGTTCAACCATCGCCCACCTGGATCGTGTATCTCCTGCCAGGGCTGCGCCTGGATAACCTCTTCCATCAATCAATTGATCTTTCTGCTTCTGGTGCTTCTTGGCCTCTTTTGCCTGGAGAAATGCCCTGGTTGTTGCATTTTATTTTCATGAGCAGCTGGTGAACCCCTGCTCCTTGGGTCCTCTCCTGCTAGGGGGGTGACTTTGCACTCGACATCCCCTGGTTGCTCGGTGACAGCTTCTCAGGAGCCATTTGTCCACTAGATGTCAAGCCTCTGCTGCAGAAGGGGTGCTCCAGCTCGCAGGGAAGGTCGCGTCCACCGATGATGTGTAGGGAGCAAAATGGGATTTGAAGTCTCACGTGGGCGGACGTCCACCAGTGACCTCACTGCCCTTCTGGGGAAAGTGTGGGATTTCAGCTGGCTTTCCCTGCAGACATATTTCAGATTAAAGCAGGAGGGGAAAGGAATGCGTGTTGGTTTGGTATGTTTTGTTTTGGTTTTTTTTTTTTTTTTTTTAAATCCTTTTTTCCTACAAGTGTGTGAATTATTTGGAGCGAAGTGTTTCGAGGATTCGGTTGTCCTCCAGCTGAAGGCTTCAGATGCGCTGCCAAAGGGCCCTCCAGTTTCAGAAGTAAACTTGCAGGGACCTGCTTCTGATCTCCTGACCTTACTCTTACGCCAGTTTTTATGGGGAGTACCTCCTTTAGCATGAATATCTGCTGATCATCACAAGCATAATTTGAAGCAGAACCTCCTCCTTGAGATACTGCTGGGTATTGGTGGGGTTGGAGTACGGTCTGTTCTCATACAGATTGATGTCTCCAGTGCTGTTGCTTGGTGAAATGACATTTAGCAACTTCTAGCAGAAAGTTTCATTCTGTTTTATAGGTTTTATTGACCTTTGGATCCAGTTGTTGATCCAAGTTGCTGGATCAAATCATTGAAGACAAGGGAAGGTTATCGCTTTGCTTTCTTCTGGGTTTTTTTACTATGTATTTACACTGCCAAGGACAGGAGGTGGATAGACCTTTGGGCTGACCTAGTTGCATTCCTTTGGTTGGAAGCAATCATGAAGATGTGGACGTAATTTAGGGTGTTCTATATGTTCCTCTGTGTCTGTCTCTCTCCTAAAGACTTGGCTTGGCTCCCACGCTTGGGTGCCCCAAAGGAAGGAAATTGTAAGTAGTCCAAAGTCTGCTGTGATCCCACCGGGCTGGGGAGCTGACAGCATCCATCTGGCCCTTGGCATGTGCTGCTCAACTTGTTTCTCAAAATTCCCATCAGCTGGGATCACCTTTTGTCTTAATTAAGAAAAAAAAAAAAAAAAAAAAAAAAACCTGTATGTTCCTTAGTTTGAGCATGAAGAGAAGATTCCCGTTTGGGCTTATTTTTAGTCTCTGAAATTATTCATGAGGCTGCTTTCCCTGATTTATGACAATACCCAGCGCATCGCCGTGTAAATGACTTTAAAATGGAATGTTTCAGCAGTTTTATAAGAATTCCTCATGTGAGGGGAAAATAAACAGTTTGTCATTTTACCAGCCTATATTTGATTATTAGATTTGTTACTGTAAACATCAGGCTACGCTTCCTTCGGCTGAGGCTGCTGGAGATAGATGGCTTCAGAGAGCCATACCATTCAATAAAATCTAACCTGACAGGGGAAATCAGCACGGGATTGATCAGGCCAGTTCCCTGCTGGCCGGATAGATGCTCGTTGGCCAAAACCCAGGGTGTGATGTTGAGATTAATGCGAGTCTGGCTTTTGAGGTCTCATTCGAAGAGGAGGCAGGCTGTGAAAGGTGAAGCACAGGGGGTTTTGGCATCCTGGGGTCCTGTGCTCAGGTCTCTGCGGTTGTTCCTGGCCTCCTCTGGTGTTTGAAGGAGTCGCTGCAAAGTGGTGAGCAAGAAAACAAATGCACAGTGGTGCGGCGAGACCTCGCAGGGCTGGGGAGGAGTCTGGAGGGCAGAGCATCACCGATGGGCACCAAAGCCTTTCAGATGGAGGGACTGTCGTGCGAGGGGAAACACAGCCGTGGAAGTTCATTGGTCTGTTGCTAAGAGGGTGTAAAATACTTCTTGGGCTCTTCGGGTCAGGACTAGAAGAGTAAAACCATAACCCAGTAGCTGCGTGGCAGCTTTGGAGCTTCTCGTGGGACTCATCCTTTTCCCTTGAGCTAAAGTGCATCCTTCCTGGGAGGGTGTTATTTCCTAAGACCAGTGATTTGGAGGAACACTTTGGTCCTAAGGACCAGGCAGAGCGTTCTGGAAGTGGCTGGACTTTGATGTTGGGCTGGTTGCCTTTCCAGGGTCTGGTGCCATGAATGGCAGGTTGTAAAGGTGCCTTCAGACCCCAGTGCCCGCAGGTACTGGTCTCGTGTGCTGACAGATGTCTCACACTGGCTCTGCAGGTGCCACCTCCGTGGACACGTGGCGCTTGAAGGAAATTACCCCTGCACTGGGATGCCCAAAACCAGTGACACGTGTCCCATCACAAGGCTTCAGGCAGCTCTTTGAACCCTTGTTGGGAGCAGGGAAGCGTGGAGGGCACGAGTTACAGAAAGGAGCAGAGAAAAAAAAAAAACCAACCGTGAAATTGGTGATTTTTTAGGAGCTTTATGAGGCAAGACAACTCTTGTTGTTAGACACCGTGTAATCGCACCGTGGTGCTCTGGGTTTACAGGCGGCAGACGGTGTCGGTTTGCTCGGGAATAGATGGTCCTTACACCTTCTGACTCTGCTCTGCAAGGACCTGGGAAGAAAGAGTGAGGTGTCACCATGGCCTGGACCAAGGCTGCATGTTTGGGTCTCAGGGTGGGCAGGGTACCACTCACAAAGGCAGGAACACCCGTGGTTCCACTGCTGTGAGTTGTAGAGAGAAGGAGATGTTCCCTCATCCCAACAGCACAATTCCCATGGTCACTGTGGCTGGGCAGCAATTCTGACCAAGCCTCTGTTTCTCCTTTCCATTGATGAAGGACTTGCTTAAGATGGTTGATTTTTGGGTGCTTCCCTGAGCTGGTTTGTGACAATTCAGGGACCTGCTAGGATTTTTATGACGGCAGCCTCCTTGTTTTGCAGAAACTTCGGTTAAATTTGGTCCCTCTCTTCCACCAAAGCCTTCCATGGTGTGAACCAAAGATAAAACGTGGTGATAAGGGTTAAAAAAACCTGTTGGTTGGAGTGGGGAAAACTGCCTTTCTTCATTGTAAGGGATGGCTGGGGTCTCCATGGGCCTCAAGCGCTTCCCTTCTGATGGCATTTTCATGGGGTGTGTTTCTGGGTGTCCCTGTGATAGTGAGGACAATCACAGAATGGTTTTGGTTGGAAGAGACCTTTCAGATCATCAAGTCCAACCATTAACCCAGCACTGCCAGGGCACCACTGCCCCCTGTCCCTCAGCACCACAGCTCCACGGCTTGGAAACCCCTCCAGGGATCACGGGGACTCCACCCCTGCCCTGGGCAGCCTGGCACAGCCCTGGGCAACCCTGGAGGGGAAGAAATTGTTCCTCGGCTCCAACCTGAACCTCTCCTGAAGCAACTTGAGGATGGTTCCTCTTGTCCTGTTGCTTGTTCCTTGGGCGCAGAGCCTGACCCCCCCTGGCTCCAACCTCCTGTCAGGAGCTGTCAGAGCCAGAAGGTCTCCCCAGTGAGCTGAATACTTGCAGTGCTGATGCTTTTGCTGCTGGGCACATGAGCAGGATGAGAGGTGAGGGATGTTTAAAAGGGTGAGTGGTAGACAAGTGGGTGAGATTGTGAGGGGGGCTGGGACTGGAGGCACATGTCCCTTTTCCCACTCTGGTAGGTTTGGCTGTGATTCCCCAGGTCTCAAATTCATCCTCTGTCCGCATTCCTCAGCAGTGCTCAAGTTGGCAAGGACAGGAGCCAGGGAGGGTGCAGGCAGCAGCTCGTGCTTTGTCTGTCACGGGAATTAAACCGGAATTAGCGGCAGAGCCGAGCCTTGTGAGATCAGCAATAAATCCTTCCGGGAATATGGTGTTTGTCTGGGCTTCGCTGGGTGAGCTGCCACAGGGACGGGCCCCTCGGAAGGGTTGATGAGATGCAGGACAAGCCTGACTGTAGAGCAAGAGCTGTGTGGGGAGGAGGCACCGTCCCCCAAAACCACATAGAATCCCAGGCTGGTTTGGGTGGGAAGGGACCTTTCCAGCTCATCTGGTCCAACCCCCCTGCAGGGAGCAGGGCCATCTGCAGCTAGAGCAGGGTGCTCAGAGCCCCGGGCAACCTCCCCTGCAATGGTGCCAGGGATGGGGCAGCCACCACCTCTCTGGGCAGCCTGGCACAGCCTCTCCCCACCCTCGGCATCAACAATTTCTCTCTTCTCTCCAGTCTAAATCTCCCTCTTTTAGTTTAAACCCATCACCCCTTGTCCTGTCCCAACAGGCCCTGCTCAAAAGTCTGTCCCCATCTTTCTGGCAGGCTCCTTGAAGTGCTGAAAGGTCACCAGGTCTCCCTGGAGCCTTCTCCAGGCTGAACAGCCTGCATTCTCTCAGCCTTTCTTCACAGGAGAGGTGCTCTGGTCCTCACCTGGGCTGGATGTTCCACACCTACAGCTGTGGTTTGACTGTCCCCGAGGGACATGTAGCCAAGGGTCATGGAAAGCCAGAGGAGGATGGGCTTGCTGCTACCACTACACTTCCACTCTGACTTCTTCCATCACTCCTGATCACTGTTCTCAGTGCTGGTTCCTCGGCTTCAGCTCTGTCCCTCTCCAGGGATGGTGCTGCCCCTGCTGCTCCAGTGTCCCACGTGCATTTCAGTCCCTTGCCAAGTACCTGCTCGGGGAGGATGGGTATATAAATTGTGGTTTATTTATTTATTGTCTTTATAATTTTTTTTACCATGTGCGGGTTGTTTTGCTGCTACTTTTTATGCTTCTGCGCACAAGCTAATGCTGTGTTGTAGAAACAAATCTCTGGCCTTTTGCTTTCTCAGTAGCAAAGGGCGGGTGTGTTAATAGGAGGGAGGGATGGAGTAGCTGGTTGCCAGCAGGATGTTCTTCTTCCCTGGGGCTCTACTTGCCAAGATGCCATCAGCCCAGCCCTGGGAAGGTTCTCCTGCGGCCACAGCTCTCTCCGGGCAGAATTTCATCTTCTCCAACCTGATGC
This sequence comes from Todiramphus chloris collaris, assembly GCA_025345505.1. Lineage (NCBI taxonomy): Eukaryota > Metazoa > Chordata > Aves > Coraciiformes > Alcedinidae > Todiramphus > Todiramphus chloris. The sequence goes on from JANVCC010000081.1 coordinate 1,616,751, forward strand.
AAGTTAAACACACCCAGCTGCCTGGGAACCAGGGGCTTTGTGAGGTGGGAGATGTTTGCTTAGTGAAGGGAGGTCCTGGGAGTGCCCATTCCCATGGAGCACCCCTGGGTGCTTGCCCTCATCCTTCCCTCCTTGCGTGCCCGTCGCTGCTTTTCTCTCCAAGGGGAATTATTTAATTATTATGTATGGATGCATAAAGGACCTTTCCCTCCCCTTGTGCTGCAGATGAGTCTTTTGACAAACTCCTCTTGGTGCATTTCTCTTTCTTTCAGCAAAATAGAAGTTAAGAAATGTTCTTCTCCTGGCTTTTGACAAGGAGAAAAGCACATCTCTCTTTATCCTTTCTACAACCTTGAATGTGTAGAGCTGTGGTGAAACTGGCTCCAGGTTGAGGAGCATGTTTGGGTTTGGCTTCTGTTGGCAAGATGTGGGACACAGCTGTCCCGTGAATTAAGAGCCCTTCACATCCATCCGTAGTGACCCATCGGAGAGAGATTATTCTGTACTGATTTAAGATGACCAACAAAAGCATTATAATCCCAATAACGTCCTCTTTAAGCTTAGCTCATTTCAGGGTGCTTGTGGCAGCAGCCCCCGTACGGCTGTGAAGCAACCGAGATGTTCAGGTTTGCTCTTCCCAGAGCCTGCTTTCCCCCAGTTGTTTCTACTGGTGTGTGTTTACCTTCTGGGAGGCTGCGACGGGCTGAGACCTCTTGCTAAGAAAGTGCTGCTGGAACTTGTTTATCCTCATCTCTCCTTTAAGATTAACATTTGGGTGTGATGCTCTCGGGACAGTCATCTGCTGATACTCATCTGGTGGAGCTTCGCTGCACTGAAGGATGGTGCCATGCCAAAAACCCCACATCTTGACACTAAACCCCCCAAAAACCAGGTGGTTGAAGAAAGGAAACCTATTCCATGCCTAACGACCATCTATTATTTGCCTTTCCTGTACTGTTTTAAAAACAAAGTCTGCAACTCCGAATGCTCAGAGGATCTCTTTCTGGCGTGCAGCTGTGCCGTGCATAACACGCAGCGCACGTTCACGCGCTGAAGCCCAATAAAACTGGTAATTAGCCCCTGAAACAAATTAGAACAGAAGATACAGTTTTAGTTTGCATAGTGCCTTTTCTGCAAACTGCGTCTCGAAACGCATTGGAGAGTTAAGTAATGCAAGAGCTTAAATAATAAGCGCACCGGGAGAGCGCGTTAGTAGAAAAGGATGCGTAGTGCTGCAAAAAAAGGGGGGAAAGGCAGGTTGGGGAAGAGCTGAGGTCACTTGTGCAGGTACCACGCAGAGCTTGGGTCGTGCCTCGGTTCCCCTTGAGCGTTTGTCCCTCTGTGCTCTGTCTGCGTGGGGCAGGGAGGGTGGGAGGGCTCTGGGGAGGCAGCACGAGCTGAGCTGGGAGAGGGATGAGGTATGGACAGCAGGTTCTGGAATGAAGGAAGGCAATTTGGAGCCAGTGTGTTCATCTTTCCCGTTCATGGCTGAAGACAGAGTGGCTATTGCACCGTGGCTCTCCCTTCCACTCCCTCTCTGCCTCGTTGACTTGGCAGCTCGCTTTAAATCTCTGCTGGAATCCGAACTTTTTCTCCTTCCCTCTCACTCCTCCGTGCTCTTATTTTTTAAGGCTAACTTTGTAGCTGTATTTAACACTGGGCAGTGCCGTGGGGACTCGGTCTGGCTGCATTTCACACCCTGCAACGTGCTGCAATGCCATGGGCAGGAGAGGCAAGGACTGCTGCTGACCCTTTGCTCCTTATTCTTCATCCTTGGATGTAGGGCCGCTGATAGATCCTCCAGCTTTACCCTTAATGCTCTAGGGAAACTTGAAGACTGTGTGGAAAAGAAGTTTGGAAGATAGCAGGTTTAAAGGATCTAGTCTTGGACACATTGAAATCAAATGTTGGTTTGAGCTTTAGGGGTTCTGTGCCTTGCCTTACTAGAACAGAGGTCGGATTTGGGCCATGCTGTCTTAGCATGACAAGGTTAAAATTGTGAGAAAAGGGAAAAGCAAAGTTTTTGAATTAGCAGTGGGCACCAGAGCTCAGACAGACCTTGTGTCTCGGGCAGAAGATCCGTCACAGATCCCAGCACCTTCGGGATGCTGTCCCGGTGAAGCATCTCCTTCCTCCCTTGTCCCCGTGGGGCTCTACCTGTCCCTCTCCCCTAAGCTGTTTCCACATCTGCTGGGAACCTCTCCACCTAGAGCCTATCACGAGCCTCTCTGGTGGTCACATCTGCAAGAGCAGCACAACGTGCCATTGATATTTTTTTTCCTTGGAGTTCTGTGGTTTGAGGAGTGGACATCAGCCAACCCGCAGGACCTTCGCTAAATCTCCAAGCCTGTTGTGAGCTGTGTGGCTTGATTTATTTGGTGGCGTTGGGCTTTTTTTTTTTTTTTTTTTTTTGATGGTTATTTATTATTTTTTATTCCCGTTTCATCTACAGTTTCTCACTTTGCAGTTTCTTTAGCACGTTCATCTGAACGGCTGTTTGCTTTGTGGAAGCCAAGGTGGTTTAGTGAATGGAAATGTGGATGCAGGTGGTGTGGTCCAAGGACAGAAGCAAGCCAAGGTTAGGGGAAACTCTTTCTTTAGGCCAAGTGATACATGAATGGGGGGGAAAAAAACCCCATCATATCCACCCTTTGGGTTCAGAGTCACGCCTTTGAGCAAAACGTGCAACTTTTGACACGAAAGCTGATGGGTTTTGGTCCCAGTGCATAGGAGGAGATGTTGGGTCCTGCATGCAGCTTCTCCAGGCAGATCCTGAGAAGAACTCCCCTGCAGCTGAATGACAGCAGGCATTGCAGCAGAAGGAACCTACTGTTACTACTCGGCCACTCAAAGCCTGTGACGACTCCAGTATCTGTTATTGATATATTAAAGTAGTGGCCTGATGAAGAAACAGATGGTTTGGTTTTTTTTTCAGGAGAAGGGTTTATTGTGGGGTTTATACCTGACTCAGGATGAGACCTGACGTGCTGCGGCAGGGAGGACGTGGTGTTGACCTTGCAGGAGGCTTGGGTTTGTGCCAGTTTTGCAGAATTAAGGTGTTTGAAAGCTTATAAGCGAGTGATGAACGTTAAAGCCAGAAGTTTTAATAGGAGTGAGTGAGTTTTTTAGGTGCCTGTTTCATTCAGCCGGGGCTCTTGGCCTCTGGTTTAATTGAGGGCCAGTGAGCGCTTTGATGTCTGCAGAAGTTGTTGACCTGCAGAAGTTCAGGGCTGTGGAAAATTGGGTATAGAGAGGCTTGAGCTCAATACTCCGAGGTCTCTGACTTGGAGAGGTTTTGACTTACAATGTCATTATTGCTGCTCTTGTAGAAAGATTGCTTCGAGAGATCCATAACCCACTCCTGAACGATCTCTGGATTGGGTTTGCTTCCCTGGGCCAGACAGGTGCTGAGCTGAGGCCATGGCTTTGCTTAAAGAAAAATGAGAATACTTGGGCTTCTTCACATGTAAAACATTCTTGAAGGTCATAATACTGCTTGGTGACCTGGCCTTCCGTGGAGCAGTCCATCTACCCAGAGAAGGAATGGTCTTCCCTTGTCTCCACACACTTACTTCTTGCTGTTTTGATGTTCTGGAAAATCTTCCTCGTGCAGATCATTAATGAAGTCAGATCTGTGAGAGCTCAGGAGGGACGTGGCTTTCCCTGTGTTTTAGGGCCATTTATATACCGAAAGAGGCCTGCAGGGTTTTTATATGCTGAAAGATGAAACCACGTCCTGAAGCCAACGCTGTAGATTCAGAGTGATTTAGGGGAACCTGGAGCAGTTCTCGCAGCGCTTTCAACTCTTGCTGTAGTCTGATGGGATTTCTTCATCTCATTATGCAGCAGATAAAATACTGTCCTTGAGGAAAGGAGTTACTGTTTTATACAAAGACTTGAAAGACCTTGATTTTTTTTTTTTTTCCTTTTCTCTAGAAGCCTGCTTATTTAAAGTGAATTTTGGCAATGGTGATAGGTACCAGAACGAAGGCCTTGAACTGGAAGTCTTTATCTTGGAGGATAAAGCACAGCTTGGGCAGGAATGGTGCAAGGTGTCTTAATCAGCTTGCTGAAGTGTCTTCCAGTTCTATCCTTGAGGGAGCATCTGAAGAGGACAGATCCTCCTCAAGTTGAGGTCTGTGTGAGCGGGGGCAATTGCAGCATAGGTATCCTGGATCACTTAGCTCTTCAAGGCCATGGTAGCATTGCAATACCACACTTACTAAAGACCTACCTTAACCAACAGCAGTAGTTAAATAGCATTTCAAATCTTTAGTCGAATCTTACCCTGGGTACGTTGTTTTCAGTTCCACTTGTTATGTCAGTTAAACACCAGGATTAAAATAATACTTTAGGTTAAAGCCAGAGATGTTCCTGAACATCTCTGTTCCTGAACATCTCGTCTTGCAGTTTCGCATCTCAGTTTTTCCTGAAGGATGTGTTCTCGTAGCTGGTATTTTTCTGTGTGCCTCAACAGCACATGCACGTCGGAGCCGAAAGAGATGTGGAGACTTGATTGACAGGACTATTTCACCTTGCTGTGCTACCCTCTGAAGTGCAAACTCTGTGTCCTTCAGGCCTGAGGGGGTCATTGCTGCCTGTCACTGGATGTGTGACAGGAAGGGGACAGTCCTCTCCCTTGTCTCCAGGGCTTGTAGCAATGGAGTGTCTCAGGTTTGCCTGGCTTCCCTGTATCAGGGCTTCCAAACAAGGATGCTGCAAGTCCAGTCCCACCGGGTACCAGGGGCTGCTTGTTCTGCAGAGCATCCCCTCGTGGTGCAGAGCATCCCTCCCCATGTTGGGTGGCCCTGGGCACCCACAGCCCGTGCCTGTTGCTTCAGTCCTGGCTTCGTACAGCACAGCTGGACTGTCCACAGCAGCGAGCCAAGCAACTCCCTCTTGACTACTATTAATATCTTTCTTCTACAAGTCTCACAGTCTTATTATGGTGACTAATGAAAGCACATTCCCTGACCTTTGCTCCTTCCATCCAAATTGCATTCTAACAAGTATATGTATTTTTGACCCATCACACGGTGGGAAAAAAGGCTCAGGCAGAATGAAAAGAAAGTCCAGTTGATGAACACAGCGAGATGAAGGTTTTCCCGTCGGCTGCTTGGTCATTCCCTGACTGCTGCCTCTTTCTTTTCAGCCCCTCTGTTATGATGAACTTTTAACAGCATCCCAAGCAGTTGCAATAAAGAGAGGCTCTGAAGCAGCTTCTTTGCCTTTGTTGTTTAATTGCTAGAAGAGGAAAGCCAGTTGTGATGCTGGGTTTTACGGGAGCTGGGGCTGGCTTTATGAAAATTGAAATAACAGGTATAATAATAATCTATATACATAAAAAACCAGAAATAATGAGATTTGGGGGAAGGGCTGCATTTCTAATCTCTCACATAGCATGATGGGATCTTGGGTTTGGGGGTACTTCTGCATTACAAATATATCATTATTTATTTAATCTGTTAGAATCATAGAATAGTTTTGGCTGGAAAGAGACCTTCAAGATCATCAAGTCCAACCAAGCTGTTGCTGTTCCGAGAGTTTTAAGATGCCAGAGGATTTTATGTGTAACTTAGGTACCTTGATTGAGGTTAGATGGACATCCCATGCCCCAGCACAGACATTCCCCAAAGGGGTTTTTTTCTCCAGAGCAGAGGCTGCAGAGGGAGAAGTTGGGAAGCATGGCTCTAATATTAACAAATAGAAACATCCCTAGACTGGAATATTCATTGATTTTATCAGATTTCTGTCTTATATCAGCACTCTTGTGGGGTGGATGTGTTTTGCTATATATGTAAGCAAAAGAACTCATATATATATTTATTTATTTTGTATATCTTTATATTTTAGATCTCTATATATTATATATTTATATAATATATATTATTTATATATTATATATTATTTATATATTATTTGTTATTTATACATTTATTATTTATACATATATTATTTCTAGGTTTTATATATTTATATATATATATTTCTCACAAATGTATTAAACTCTCTGACAGTTTCTCCAATGTGGGAGGCTCTTTCAGCCAAAATATCAGGCTTACTCTTTGGCACCTAGCTGAGCAAGATGAGGCTGGAGGTATAGGAAATAGACCTCCTCCTGGAAGTTTGACAGCCGTAGGCTGGGATCTTTTATTTGCATGTGAAATGCATTTGGTTAATATTGCCTGAGACTTTTTATTGTAACTGCAGAGGATAAAAACCATGGAGATGGTTTGATTTGTTTGATATTCGTATTAGTTTATCATAAGTGATTTTTATCTCATCGATGTAAAGCAAGCGAACATGAAAAAATAGAAGCCATACATTCTCCCTCCAGGCTTGTTCAGTTATTATGCTATTATTACAGTTAATTCAATATTATTTGGCTTTGAGAGGAATAGCTATTGTTATAGAAGTGCTCCAGAATACTTAATACAACAAACACTACCTAATTGTACTGTGAGCAGCCTCCTTGAGATCCGCTGGCAAAATCAAAGGAGAGGATTTGATATCAGCCCTGGTTTGGGCGATGGGTTCAGGATGGTTCTTGAAATGTTTGAGCTCTCTTTGTTTTGGGAAAACCTGCGTGGAATATCAGCGAGATAAATGCTTTTTAACCCCTGTTTCAGCTGGGTCATGAGTGCAGTGGAAGTTCCATGTGTCCAAGGGGGTTTGGGGACTGAAAGTGGCACTAAAGGCATAAACCGGGACATTTTCTCCCAGGAATATTTATACTTTAAGGATCAAATATTCCCGGCCCTTCAACTTTTCTTGCTCCACAGAAGAGAATAAAAGATGTAAATGAAGGAAACCTCGACTCAGCTGGAAAAAAAGGGAATGCTTCTTAAAAGAAACAGGGCGTTTTTCTTATGCTGCCCATCCCCAGTGCAGGTGTTCTGCGGGTGCTCGGAGGGGATGCTCTTTCTGGTCCCCATAATTCACCGTTTCCCTTTTGCAGCTCCCAGCAGCATTACACTACAGGTGTTTTTCCTCCTCCTTGCTCTTACAGCAGAGAACACAGAGGTTTTCTGCATTTTTATCTAAGCTCTCTTAACGTTCCTGTCTCCTTCCCTGATCCTCTCCCAGGTCAGGCTCATGCTGACTTGTCTCGCTAACGCCCGCGCTGGGATGTGCGTAATACAGCGAGATTTCCTGCAAGTGCTAAAGAAACCTCCCAAGCTGGGGTATTCCCTGCCCAGATGGGTAATTTTTCAGGAGTGGGGGAGCGTGTTTTGTTTCCTGGGAAAGCCAGGAGGGAGGGAGCAGCTCTGGAGTTCAGGTCGTCTTCTCCCTTCTCTGACTTTGCCCATATTTTCCACCTTCTGCTCCTTTCTCACACGTAGTAACACTCTTGGCAACCCAGCTGCCTTTTTTAGGACAAGAAGAGAATTGGGGTCTCGAATCCGGGGCGACCAAATTTAGCAAGCAGAAAGTGGGTTCGAGGGCAGGAAGTCAATAGAGGGGACATGGGGAACTGGCAGCACCCCTTGGGATGGGCAGGATGGAGAAAGCACCTGGCCTGGAGCCAGGTCGTGCCTGCTTTTTGCACTTTCTCTCTTTTAATGGAGAAATCTTCATGTTTTCACCCTTCCCAATAGCCCTCGGGCCACAGGATATCCCCTCAGCATGATGCTGCCCTGCAAACGGGGCGCATCCGCTTGCTTCGCTTTTATATCGTGGGTTAAAAAAGGCAAGTTCTGGAAGTGGGTGATGGAGGGAAGTGGGTGATGGAGAGAGGTGGGTGATGGAGAGAGGTGGGTGATGGAGAGAGGTGGGTGATGGAGAGAGGTGGGTGATGGAGAGAGGTGGGTGATGGAGAGAGGTGGGTGATG
>JANVCC010000081.1:1637474-1688382 GCA_025345505.1 Todiramphus chloris collaris
TTTTGTTTTGGTTTTTTGCTTGGGGTTTTGTTTTGGTTTTTTGCTTGTTTGAGATGTTTTTGTTTGGTTTTGGGTTTATTTTTAAATAAAAGACGGGTTTAAAACTCTTGGTGCTGCTCTGGCCTGGCCTTTGCCTGGGATGCATTGGGAAGTTTTGTCCTATCCCAAGCCTGCTCCTGGATGTGCAGGAGGCAGCCGTGTAGGGACCAAGACCCTGCTTATCTGCACCTTCCTCCCCTCCTGTGACTGTCTCTGACGGGCATTTGGGAGCCTCGTGGCACTGATCTTGCTCTGAGGTAATAGGATGGGGTTGTTTTTTTTTTTTTTCCATTTGCAAAAGTAGGAAATAATCCATCTCCATGTACCTCTAGGCTCTAATCCCTCTCCTTTTTCCCCAGGGTGATTACATTCGCTGTGGGTTTTTCGTAAAGCTTTTTTTCCCCAGCGTTGCCTAATTCTGAATTAAAAAAATAAGAGCGGCTCAAAACCCACTCTGTAAATACATCAGTGAACATATGCTGAATATTTTGAGTAGATTTGTCCTTTCCCCATGACTTCATTTTAATTTAATTTTATTATTTTTTTTAATCTTGAAATTGCACCCCCCTCACCCACCTTATTCTCCCAACTTTCTTACCCAACGACCAAAAATGATAAATCCTTATTAAAGCAGAGGGCTCGGTGTAGCTTCCTGGCTCACCACCCAGTGCACTCCCCTCCCATCACGGGCATCACATCCTCCGTAAACTCTTCCATAAACTCAATGGACTGCAAAGGATTCAGATTTCCCTCTCCTGCTCGCAGGGATGATTATTTCCAGCAATCCCCCAGTCAGCAGAGGTGTAGTCTCGGGGCAGTGGTTTTCAGCTAGAGCAAGGTAGATTTAGATTGGACGTTAGGAAGAAATTCTTTACTGGGAAGGTGGTGAGATGCTGGCACAGATTGCCCAGAGAAGCTGTGGATGCCTCATCCCTGAAAGCGTCGAAGCCCAGGCTGGATGTGGATCTGAGCAACCTGCTCTAGTGGGAGGTGTCCCTGCCCATGGCAGGGGGGCTGGAACTGGGTGGTCTTTAAGGTCCCTTCCAACTCAAGCCATTCTATGATCACTGGTTCTCATCAATAAATGAACAGTGGTTGAGATTCCTTGATTATGTTCCACATGCCAGAGCTAATTCCACTCATCCTTACACGCAGGTCCCACCTCGGGTCACCTCCAGCCCTTCCATAGGTGTTGATTTGGACTATCAAAAGGCTTTCATATCAATTGCATTTTGTGATGGAATCAATTGCTCCTTTTTTTTGTCTTTCAATGCATTAATTTAATTGACAGAGCTGTTTTGTTGGGATTTTTTTTTTTTTAATTATTTTTGGTGGTGTTTATTTATTTACTGATGTTGCTTTGGTTCGTGACGGTTTATGAGTAGAAGATCTGTTCTCCTGTGTTGCAAGCATGAAAGATTTATGTAGGAATAAATGGATCGGCTTGGCATACGTACAGTGGCCACACAAATTACTCTTTTAAGCTCTGTGGAGATAATTAAAAGTATCTGCGTGGGCGTGAGAGAAACAACAGAGCAAATTCAGTCTCGGTTGCACTGGGTCACCCCTCTTCCTTCCGCCCGGCTGATGCTGGATCAGGAGCAGATCCAGCGTGTCCTGTGATCTCCTGCCTCGTATTAATTAATTAGATTTTGCACTCAGGAAAAACACAGCTTTTAATGGGAAAATTAAAGCTGATCTCTGGAGCCTTTAGTGAGCTACTGAGATTGAGGCACGTTGTCGTCAGGGAATTGATGCTGAACCTTGAAGAGAAATACAGTGACAAGAGAGAGGATGTAAATGGGATTAATGGAAGAGAAATTGCTCGGAGGAGATGTTGAGAGGAACACAGCACGAGCTGCCCGTAGTCCTCCAAAGAGATGAGGCAAGGACTGGTTTCTGGCAGCGTTTTGAACCGGTCTGGGTTATGGACAGGTTGTGAGTCACGGTGGGATGGAGGGGGGGTGATGGCTTTGCCAAACACACCAACCTGATCACATCTGATTGCGTGGGTGTATTTCTGACAGGTAAGAAGAGCACAGCAAGAGAACAGGTTTGTGGTAGTCTTGGGTAAGCAGGAAAACTTCAAATGTTGCTTTTTTCTCCGTTGTTCTTTACTACTTCTGTCAGATACCATTACAGACCGTCTACGGCTGAAATAATGATTTTAAAAAATTTGATTTTAACTTTTTTTTTTTTACCTCCTTGAGCTCAAAATCTAGATTTGATCCGGTGGTAAAGGAGGCAGATAAATCCCAGCTTCCCTTTTTTAATTAAAAATAATACAGCGAGTCGCGCGGCTCCGCGCTGCCGCGAACAAAACGGTCCCCGCGGTCCCCTCCCAGCTGATGAAGCATCGCCTCTGAAAATCCAGCTGGCTTTTCTGAGACGTGGGAAAACCCCTCCACAGTAAAACACTGCAGTAATTTGTTTTTTTAATATAGCTTTTGTTGCAATGCTGGCTGGGAGTGCTCTTTGCTGACAGCAGTTTTGGGTTGGGGGAAGTCCGTGTTTTTAAATAATAAATCAGGACTGGAGATCTGAAAGAGCTCTAAAAGTTGTGATTTGCATCCTTGATTCCGGACTGCAAGTTGCATCATTGCAAGAAGAGTTGGGTTTTCATCTGTACCTTGGCTAGGGAGGCTGGTTTGGGTGATACGTGGGTCATACCTGTTTTGGACCTAAAAGCATGAGCTGCCTTGGCTTCAGGGATGGGGATGCCTGGGGTGCCCTCCACCCTCCAGAACTGGTCCTGTGCCAGCCAAAGGGAGACCGAAATGTCTGCCATGTGTTGCCGTGGCCATGGATGGGGCTATCTAGGCCAGTTCCTGAATGTTTCCACTCTGCTGGAGAAAACACTTGGAATTGTCTGGAGATTTCGTGGAGCAACTCATTCATCCGCTCTTCCTCCGCTCCTGTGACCAGGGTTGGAGTTGAGCCTCTGGGTGCTGCCAGGGTTTGACAGGGATGCTTTGATTGACCTGCACAACCTGAGTTCCCTGCTCTATAAACACAGCTGAGCTCGAGGAGATGTTCAGCCCAAACCTTTGCTTTGACAAGCTTTTTGTGGGGTCCCCCTTTCCTCTCCAAAACCCTTGTAAAATGATCTAACCTGATTTATATCTGTTGGAAGGAGCAGGTCACTGTGCTACTGCTGGTGGGACAGGGGTTAGGTTGTATGAAACACCTGGAGAACAAGGGATTTATTTGATGTGAAATACAAAAAAAAAAAAAGAGGATTTTTCTGTTTTTTCTCTCTCTCTACTCTGTCCCTGCAGTGCAGAAATAGCTGAATCTTGATTTCATGGTTTGCACTTTTGGTTGACCGGCTGCTGTGTGCATTGAGCTGGATGGTGTCCAGTGCATGGTTCAGTGGTCCACGATGCCTGTTGCTGCTCCATCAAAGCCCTGACCAGCCTCACTGAAATAAATAGTGGGAAGGAGGCAAATACACTTGGAAAGAGCAATGCAAGTCGCTTAAAACCCCCTTCCTTTTGTTTTCACAGCGGGGATGAACTTCATGCACCTCTTCTATGCAGGTCTTTCCTCAGAGTCCTTTGAGCTGGCTTTCCCAACACGTCACTTGAGTCCCCTGCACTTCATGGGTTCTAAATACGGTGTTTATTACTATTTTTATTTTTGGGTTGTTTCCCTCTCGGCAAGGCTGGTGGCAGAATAGCTCTGCTGGGTTCCTCCGGCAGCAGTGGAGCGTGTTTCACCCACTAAAGTAAAAATAATGTGACATTTGCAGTATTTGAGCTGGCACCGCCCGCACTTGGAGAGGCAGTTAACACCTGATCCAAAACGTGAATTGGCCTTATAAAAAAAAATGAAACCACTTCTTATCTGATCCTCTCCTATTGTCTTCTGCTGTGTGGTGGCAGAAAAAAATCTTCAGTGTTGAGAGGAAGGTCCTGGCTGCATCTGGTCTCGATTGCTGCCTCCAGAAAATGTCCCACAAGTGCCTGGTGCTGCTGCTGAGGCTCAGGAATTGGTGGGTGCTGCCAGTAGGCTGTTCGGGTGGGTCCCTGTGGGACCCCACAGCATCCTGGGGCTCCTCCAGACTTCGAGCATGCATAGAAACACGCTGGGTGTCTTGAAATCATAGAATGGTAGTGGTTGGAAGGAGGCCACACAGGAACAGAGCCAGATGGGTTTTGAAAGTCTCCAGAGAAGGAGACTCCACAACCTCTCTGGGCAGCCTGGGCCAGGCTCTGTCACTGTCATAATGAAGAAGTTCCTCCTCATGTTGAGGTGGAACCTTCTATGCTCAAGTTTATACCCCTTGTTCCTTGTCCTGTTGCTGGGCACTAGAGAGAAGACGTTGGCCCCTTCCATTGGACACCCACCCTTCAGATATTTATAGCCATTATTAATGTCCTCTCTCAGTCTCCTCCTCTCCAGACTAAACAGCCCCAGTTCCCTCAGCCTTTCTTCCTAGGGGAGATGTTCAAGTCCCTTCATCATCCTCGCAGCTCTCCGTTGGACTCTTTACAGCAGATCCTTGTCTCTCTTAAACTGGGGAGCCCAAATACATCAAAATAATATCTCACTAGGCAGAGATTGGAATATATTAAAAAAATACACGTAGACTTGGCACTCTGGGACATGATTTGGTAGCCGTGATAATGTTGGGTTGACATTGGACTTGATGATCTTAGAGGTCTTTTCCAGCCTTAATGACTGTGTGATTCTAGGACTATATACACATATATTCCATGCCATGCATTCATCTAATATGCAAATACTCATGGAGCTAATCTTTAAAAGAAATAGGGTAAGCTTGTTGCACCATGGTATTTGAAGAAAAAAACCAAACAAAACTAAGTACAGCCTGGGTTAGAGGCATGAGATTTCTGGGGTTTTAATTCTGGAGACTGCTGGAATAAAGCAATTGGTGGCTGTAATCTTTTCTTATTGATCAGACCTGAGATGAAGCACAGATGATTTTTTTTAATGCTTGAATGCAGATAGGTACCTGTGGTCGTGCTCACGTGTGGAGAAAGGCACAGTAAGTGCTGATATATAGGCCAAGGGGTTTTGTGTGCTTCCAGTGATGCCACTTATCCCCTCCAGCCAAGAGAGGTGCCTTTGACTTCCGTGAGGAACAGAGGCTGCAATTTAAAGCCTGGAAGGTCCTTTAAAATAAATGCATTCAGCTCCCACTGTGTCAGTACCAACAGGCACTGACTACAGTTATTCTGTGTCTAAGGTCAAGTTTGGAGTGGAAAAGAGCCTGAGAGCTATTTATATAATCCCCACTGACACCATATCTCACAATTTTTAATGTATTTATCTTCCCAGCACCCTGGGGAGGGGGAGTCCCACTGTCCTTTCTTGGCAGGTTGGAGGCTTGAGAGAGTTTAGTAATTTATCTGAGGTCGAAAGCAGTGGTGCAGGGAGCAGAGCTCTGCAGTCTCAGAGGCAGGCATTAATCACCAGCCCGAGGTTTCCCCTCTGGAAGTGAAGGTTACCCAAACCATAGATGGGAGTCTGGAGAGCTTCAAGGTATCAGAGCAGCAGGAACAATAATAATCTCTGCCAGAAATCCAGGTGATCTATTTATTTATTCATGTATTTTAATTATTTTATTCCTTTATTTTTCCTCTTTTTGTTTGCCAAGGAGGACTCATGAATGGATGCTCTTATTCGTGGCCCTGGATTTTGGGAAGAGGGGGATGTGGAAACAGGATTTGTAGGTGTGCCTTCAAGTTAGCTAAGCCTTGCTGGTGGCTGGGTGCTAGGGGGACACCAAAAGCCACCTCAGAATCAAGTCCCCTCACCTCCTGACCTGGTAGGGCTTGGCTGCTTCGTGCTTGGTTATTTTTTCCATCTTAAATAATTGATGGAAATCCCAACACCATGTTGGAAATCATGGTGCTGCCCACATGGTGTGGCAGGGCTGGGAAGAAAGGACCAGCATTAAACTGCTTGTAGAGACCAAAAAAGGGTTTCAGTGAGCCCTGAGCCGGGGAAGCATCTTCTAGATGCAGGAATACCTCTGCTGAAGGCTGGCTGTTGGCTACAACAGCAGGAGGGAGAAAGCTTTCAAAGTACAGAGAACTCAATGAAAGTTTAATTAGTTGGGTTTTGTTGTTTTGGGGTTTTTTTTTGGTTTCTGCTTTGGTAAAATTCCTGCAAAGTCTGATAAATCTCTAATCAAGCCACACGCCTACTCACAAACCTTGTCCTTTCCCTCCGTGCGAGGTAGCAAGCTGCTGGAGATGTTGTCTGGGGGAAGAGCAGATGTGGTTTGGGGAAGGGTTTGTAGAGAGCGTGGAGATGTCCGGGCTTTTCTCTGGTAGAAGGTGAAAAATGCACCGAACTCTTCCTCCTGCATGAGGTTTGTCAGGAAATCTTTTCTAATGACTTCACTCCCCGTCTCCGCTCTTCGCTTCAAGTTTAGACAGTGTTTAGAGGGGAGGACATCTGTAAAGATGAATAACAATGATAATTTACCAAGGAGTCGGGCCAATTTTACTTTTAAATCAAATTTCACCCAGGCAGGCTGTACCACTATAAATGCCAGGGCTATTTATAGTTCAACTGGAGAGCGGGGATAAAGGGAAGAAAACTTTGGTATTTCAGCAGCTCGTTACCAGAATGTGATTTAGAATGAGGCAGGAACCATTAATACTGACTCAGACCATGATGGGAGTTGTCCAGGGCGGGTGGAGGTGGTGGGTTTTAAAAGCCCTGTGCTTTGAGTAGGTGGTGGGGCAGAGCCTCTTGGCTGCTGCTCCCGTTCCTTTGTCAAGGAACCAAGGAAAACTAAAGGAAGCATCAGCCAGAGCTGCCTGGGAAAGACCTCCTGCCCATAAGCCCTCAAAGCTTTGGCTGGGTTTGAAGACAGGGGACCTCCAGGGTGGTTTTTGGTGGCTTGGCTCTGGTGTCGTTTAGGATGAGCAGTTGCATCCTTGATTTTCCTGCTCTGCTGCCTCAAAGTGAATTACAGAGGTTTTATCTGGTGAAACTCACTGCATTTTTGCTGAGAATGAGCCTTGCCTGGTATTGTTCAGGCTTTTCTTGTTTTCCTCCAACGGACCGAGGAACCACCATGAGCCCAAGTACTCGAAAGCATTTGACCTAATCAGTCAATTCAATGTTGAGTCTGTTTTTGGCAGGAATGCGAAACAGCCTTGGTCTTGGGGTGAGTTAGGTAATGGATATTAAACAATGTTCTGCCAAAGCAAATAACGTCGGGCAGCGAGGGAGATGTCTCTGCTTGAGCTGAGGATCTGGAGACGTTGCAAAGTGGGACTTTCCATAGGGATGGAAACGGGCTATGGATTTGCAGTGCAGGATTTGGCTCTGTGCTGCAAGCAGGTTTATCCCGCTCGTGGTCCTTTCAAATGAACGACACATTAAAAAGAGCAGTTTCTGGTTGTACGTGGAAGGGTTGCTTTAAAAACCAAAGTGACTAATGACTTCTTGCGGGAGATCTGACCCAGAGCAATGCAAGAGAACAGAGGGGTGATCAGCCACTTAATGGCCCAGGGATTTGCGTGTCCCAAGTGTTGACTTTTAAGGACAAACTCAGTGTCTGAGACTTGGGTGATAAGATTTTATCAGTGGAAACGGTGTTTCCTTCCGTTGGGCAGAGTAAAAGTGGCAAGAAAAGGAGATTTAGGGAATGTCATCCATCTTGTAGCACGATCTTTGCATATTTTATTGTGCTGAACTGTTAAATAATCCAATGGCCAGGTGGGAAGGGAGGAAGGACATCATTTCAACATCATTTCAACTCTTTCCAGTAGCACTTGCTAGGTTGCTCCCAGTTCCGCCTTCCTCTGCTGGAAGCGATTGCCAGATCTCACTTCTGACTTGGAGGTCGATCAGGAGGCTGAGACCTCACGGGAGAGATTTGCTGGAGAATAGCAGAGAATTACCCTACTTTCTCTCCTGCTTCTTCCTTGACAGTTGTCCCCAGTGCCCCATTCCAGTGAGCTGGACCTCACAGGCTCTTCCTCACTCCCAGCTCGGGGACCCCTCCGGGACACCCAGCCATCAGCAAACCCCAGCAGCGACGGCAGGGATGCTTGTGGCTGCCGAGTCCAAAATACTGCTCCCTTCTTGCTTTTTGTTCTCCTTGTGAAATCCATATATGGGGTGTTTCCAGGAGAAACTTCCCAGTAGGGCTCTAATCTAAACAGTGGCAGCATCCCAGTACTTCTGCATAAACATCCAGCTACAACCTCCCGCTCGCAGCAGCAGGGAACAGACTCCAACTGAAAATTAAGAGATTATTCAGAACGCCGAGCAGTATTTTCTTTTCCTATCAAAACCCCACCTAGAAGTTGGCTTTTAAGTAGCTATGACATTATTAGGACTCGGGAAGGAAGAAGCCTCCGTCTGCTTGAAATGCAGGAGCGGGTGGGATTTGAGCTAACAAGTGGTGTGCTGGTTTTGAAGGGTTTTTCTCTGCTTTTTATTCACTGTACCAATCTGGTAGATGAAGTATCTTCAAATCTAGTTCTATGCAGTGCCACCAGCACCGTGCATCTGCAGAGGTCACGCGTTAGCATCTTTTGCTGCATCCAGAACTCCCTGCTCGGACCACAGAGGAAGGAGGAGATCACATGGAGGAGAAAACCAGGAATATCCCTTCTCCCCCTCCCCTGCTCATGCAGCAGTGTGTCAGCAGGGGAGGCTGGGTCTGGGCTAACGCCCTCCAGTTGGCATCACCACTCAACAAAGGGTGGAAGGACTTTCTGCACATCACCTCTGTGTTGGCATAGTGAGGGGGCAGGTGTTTTGCTGCTGGAGCTCTGCTCTGTGGTAGCTTGGGGATCGCATTTTGCAGGTCTCCATCTGCAGATGGCTGGAAGGAGAGGCAGAGGAGAACTTCCCCAGGGAGTGACTTTCCCGTAAGGCAAAGAAGCGACGAAACTGTCTTTGGAAGTGGATTTTTGAGTGGGCTGAATTCAGAGATCCAGTTCATGTCCATCAAAGGCAATGTTGTCGAAACAGATTTTATTGCTGCAAAAATCTTCTCTGACTTCATCAAATTCGGGTTTTAGCCTTTTGCCTTGGTTTGAGGGTTGTGCTTTGCAGGGGAAGCCGTGGGGGGAAAAAAAAAGCGAGCCCCTTCGAGCAGACGCTCTCGTGTAGTGACCCCCGCCAACCAAATCCTCGATGGGGAAAAAAATCTGTGATCAGCCCTAAAAATCTGTCAGTTGAGAAACCGGAGCCGCCGATGGTTTTGTGCATTGCCGTGAGAACTCTGGGATGTTTTACACGTTGACAGCGTGTGGGTATCATGAATGAATTCATTTGTCTGGGAACGAGTGGATGGCAGCAATTAAATTTGCTCCGTGGCTGCCAACGTGGCTCTGACTGGCATGAGTCTCGCAGGGCACTGGGACAAAAACTTTGCAGCTCTGTTGTTCCTGTAGCAAGGGGTGCCCTTGGGGAGAGTGTGTTTCACGTTAAAGCACTTGGAAGGGCTTGAAGAAGGTCCTCATTGCCATGATTGATGCCAGACTGCATGGGGCAGGGCAAGGCTTTCTCAGCCGCGTGCCCCTCCGAGATGTTAATGCCACGCGTGGTTTTTGAAGGGTTTTGAGGGTTCTTCCAGGCAGGGCTCAAAGAATACCACCCTTATTTGGGGGTGAAGACTTCAGGGAAACCTTATTGCAGCCTTCCAGAATCTGAAGGGCTCCTCCAAGAAAGCTGGGGGAGGGACTTTTTACAAGGGTTTGTAGTGACAGGACAAGGGGTGATGGCTTCAAACTGGAAGAGGGGAGATTTGAAATAGAAATTAGGAAGAAGTTCTTCACTGTGAGGGCGGTGAGGCACAGGTTGCCCAGGGAAGCTGTGGATGCTCCATCTCTGGATGTGTTCAGGACACACTTGAATGGGGTTTTGAGCAACCTGCTCTAGTGGGAGGTGTCCCTGCCCATGGCAGGGGGGTTGGAACTGGATGATCTTTAAGGTCCCTTCCAACCCAAACCAATCTATGATTCTATGTATATGTGTTTTTCTGTGTGAATGATAATGCTGGAAAAAACCTACTGGGAGGATTGAGCCCTGGGACAGAGGGGACACCCTGCTGCTATGGGCGGGACATCTCCCTGGGCTGGCAGGGATCTTCCCTGCTCCTGTCTGTTCTCACGAGTCCTACCCACGGCATCTCTAATTAATTAATGCTGGGGTGATGGTGTTAAGAAGCAATATTCCACGCTGCTGGCTTTCTCTTGGGTAGTTTGAGGGGTGATGGGGCTGTAGATATTTCGGGTTTGTCACGACAGAAAGTGCAGTGTAGGGGTTGAAAAGAACAAAACAGAAGCCAGGTCCCTTCTGTGTGAGTTGTGGAGGGGACTGAGCTTTTCAGGACTAAGTGGAACACTGGATATTTTTTCTCATCTGAAGTAGCCAGGGATTTTAGGCTCACTCTGCTTTCCCTGTCCCTCTCAAGGACCTGGCTCCCAAGGGACAGTGAGAGATTAGGGAAGATCATCTTCAGCCCACTATGCACAAAAAAAATGGAGCAAATAATCCAGTGAGGGAACAATAATGTTAGTTCTGTTCTCTCTTCTTCCTGCTGTTGGGTGTTAATTAATGTAACAGATAAGAATGGCTGGGAATCGTGGCGACTGAGGCTTTTTCATCGACTTCAGCTTGGCTGGTGATGCTGTAGTCTCGAATTTGTGACATCAGAGTTCATGTCCTGACAGCAGAGTAGGTTCGTGGTGGTGTGCCAGAGGCTTTAGTTTTGGATGGGGAGGAGCAGGGAGGCATTTAAAAATAGCTATAAATAGCTATTTTACCTAATAAGGGCTAATGAACAAAAAAAAAAAATCCCACCCTGGTTTTGGCTTTTCTTTCCTCTTGTATCAACCCAGCTTGGAATTTCCCATTCATAACACATTTTAAAAAGAGATTTCTTTAAGGGTTGTTTTGGGTTTTTTTGTTGGGTTTTTTCCTGCCTTAATAAATGTTAAACACAAGCTCCTGGACTCAACAATCTCCTTCCAACTTCTACCTTTCTATGGTTCTTCTTGCCCCAGTCCACTCTACACGTGATGTGAACACAGATATTTTAACAGCTTAATAAGTGCTTTCCAGCTGAGTGGGATTCAGGACTGGGACCAAGAAGCTCTCTCTGGGTCACCGTGGTCCCAATCAGCTCCTGTTATATCATTGCTACAAGATCAAGCTGTCTTCCAGAAGTATGGTCTGATGCCAAACCACTGGAGTTCATGGGATTTTTTTTTCAGTCTCTTTGCGAGACTTTGGGTTGACCCACGAAGTGACTCAGCACTAAGAGCAGGAATGGAGAGAAAAAGAGGTGGTTGCCCATGAAACCACACCGAGAAGCAGTTGATAAAGAGCAGGTCTGAAGGTGATGCCCGGGGCTCGGGGCGATCAGCTGCCTCTTTGGCAAGAGCTGGCTGTCGGGTGGGCATCGCTAACCACCGTACACGCACGAAGACAAGGATCCTCCAGCTGAATATTTCCTTTTAATGGCAGCTTTTTATTAGCTGGCAACGCTCCCTGTGAGCAGAGCAGAGTTGCCACCTTTATTACTTGCAGGAGTAAGGAGGAGGGGGGGGTGATATTGCCAGGCAGCAGAGACGAGCCAGATGAATTTGTTGTTTATTGAGCTGGGTTTCCTGACAGATATGAAATTCTTCACCTTGGCTGTGTCGGGGTGTCTCTGGAGAGTGGCTGTGCCCCTTTTTCTTGGCTCCCTTTCTCTCTGTGTCTGTAGTCACTAAGAAATTTAGGGGGACCTGGGATGTCAGGGGGGGACCGTACTGTAAATAAAAAAATAAATGGGATTTATGTAGCTAGGGAAAAACAAACAGCAAAATAATAGAAGCAGAGCTTGGATAAATAAGTTTAGGAGTCTTTTTTTGTTTGATTTTGTGGGGTTTTTTGCTGTTGTTTGGTTGGTTTTGTGTCTTTTTGAATACTTTTTTTTGTCTGTTTGGGTTTTTTATTGTTGTCTTTTTGTTTGGTTGGTTCATTGGTTTTTGTTTGCTTGGTTTTGTTGGGGTTTGGTTGGTTTGTGCTCTGGGGTGGTGCTGAGGATGAGGAGGGACAGGGGAGGTTGAAGGCACTGAAAATAATGACACGGAGTTATTGATGTTGCTGTGCAGAGGTGATGGAGGCTCTCCAAAGGTTTGGTCCTCTCCCCGCTCTCTTTGGTGGCCACCACAGTTTTAGTGACCTTGTTGTCTCTGCCTCTGGAACAGAGAGCAAGGCTGGGCGGGCAGTGCTTGTTCCCTCGTCAGCTGATAACACAAATTAACGGAAATTATGCTGTGCACATATTGAGGAATTTTATGTTAGGGTTTGGGGAAGTCTGCAGCTATTTTGGGTTTTGTTGTTTGTTTTTCAGATTGCTTCAGCTTCACCTGAGAATTAATTTCTGCCTATTTTTTTTTTTTCTTATTTCAAATAATTGTGTAATTATAATTTCCTAGGACAGACTCCTTAGCTGATTTGTATACCCTCTTCAGTGCCAGGGGACTCTCAGCAATAGTCATTTTCTTCTTGCTGGTTTTATTTACATGTGCTACAATGAATTGCTACGACATGTGCAAGTCCACCAAATCCATGTAGATCATAGAATTGTCAGGGTTGGAAGGGACTTTAAAGATCATCCAGTTCCAAGCGTGGCCAGCTTGAGTTCCAGCATTAAACGTGTGAGGGTTCCCAGTTCAAATGGGATTATCTACTGGGGTGTGCAGGGTTTATGTGATGGACTGGTAGCAGGCAGGTTTATGACAACTAGAACAGGATATGATACCGGATGGGATGGTGCTTATTGGATGGGACCAGCTGCTGATGTCCTGAGGAAGAAGATGAAGAGCCAGAAGAGAAGCATCAAAACGAATGCTTTCATATTCTTCTTCCTCTCTCTGTCTTCATAGGTTGGCGAGATCCCACTCAAAACCCATCAATCCAGTTTCTCCACCTTGTGAAATGTAATTTCAGACGTTACGTGCCATGCATAACCTGGCAACCCACCTACACGCAGCAGCCGAGCAGAGGCAAAGTTATCTAATGACTATTCAATATTTGACTCGAAGGGACTTACTTTGCAGCCCTGAACTATTGACTCGCCGTGGGACCTGAGAATTAAACATACAGGCGAGACAAAGCAAACTGGTGTCTTACAAGGTGATGTCTTCTGCTGCAGTGAGGTTTTTGTTTTTATTTCTTATGGCAGCAAAGACTTGGTGGCTTCCTTAAGCTGGGCTAATACCCATCACTGCTGTGGATATTGCACTTGGCATCGTCTGGTGCTGGAAAAGCCTCAGTCAGGTCCTGTGGCTTCACTCGCAGCTCTCCTGCTCTCCAGAAACCTCAGATCACTTCCCAAAGCCTTCAGAGATGCTGGTGACTGAAGCGCAGCTGACTCGGGGGTGAAGCTTCAGAGTACCCAGGCACACCATATCTAGTTCAGCTTGGAGTAGACACTGAGAATAAGTATTTGCTTAAAACCAGGTGGTATTTTAACCCCAAGTCAAATTCTAGTTAATGTCCAGTTCTCAGGAGATGTCTAATGCCTAGCTTTAAAAAGGAAAGGCAAGAGGTAAAAAAAAAGCCTATCTTAGCAAGCAAATGGCACAACTCTGAGCTCGTGCCTCTTTTTTCAGAAGGGAAATTCTTGTGCTCTGAGGGATGTTTACACATCGGGATGGAGGGAGAACACCAGAATAATGCGATTCTCCGTGTAGTTAGGCACTAAATTAATCCCTGCGTTCCTTTGGCAGGAAGTTGGCACTGCGTCCCGTCATTGTGAGCAGCAGGGTTAATGAGCACATTCTTCAGCATGAATCTTAGAATCAAATTCTCTTGACTCATCATCCTGTACACGTCCTACAAAAGCCTGACTTTGTGAAAAGCTAGGGAGTCCTGCCGGCCGGAGGGAACGGCTCGGTTCGGTTCGTGGGCAGGAGCTGAGGCTCTGGGCTTTGTGCCGGGGGGAGTCCCATCTCTGGTGGGATTTCTGAGCTGTGGGTGCATTGGTGATGAGGATTTACAGGATATTTTGGTTCTGGGAGGATAGACCTTGCCAGAATGGACGGTGCCCTTTGCAGCTTTGGGTTTGGAGCTTCCAACTTGCTCTTGGGAAGCCACAAGGGTGAAGTCGATGTAGAATCATAGAATAGCTTTGGCTGGAAGAGACCTTCAAGATCAAGCCCGACCTTACTCCTAGCCCTATCAAAACCCACCAAACCATGTCCCTAAGCACAACATCTCCCCACCGCTTAAACACTTCCATGGAATTCGGCCGTTTAGATGCTGGGTTTGGATGCTGTGTTCTCAAAGATAAATCAGATACTTTGCAGTCAGGAGTGTCTCCTTTGGTGTTTTTACACGTTCTTTATCGTGTCAGTGACTTATGGGGGGGACCCCTCTGTGTTGATGTGAATATGGAAGCTGAAATGAGGGTTCAAAGTGTTGGTGTGAATATGGAAGCTGAAATGAGGGTTCAAAGTGATGGTGTGAATATGGAAGCTGAAAGGAGGGTTCAAAGTGATGGTGTGTGCTGTAACTCAAGGGGTTGGTGTCCAGAGGCTGCTAGCACCAGCAGATCTAAATCCTGCTTTCTGCCTAATGGTTGTTGGTGATAATCTAAGCTCTCGAGGGACTTGAAAGCTAAGGAGGGTGAATGGAGAGGGCTAAAGAACGTGTCAGGGTTTGGGTGCAGCTTTGGGACCTGCTTGGGACCAAAGGGTGGAGCTGGCGGTCACTGTTGGAGCCTGGGCATTGGTTATGGGGTCACTGTGTCCCCCAAGAGTCACCAAAACCCTGGGCAGCCCCACAGCAGCCCTCTCGTGTGTCACAGTCTAAGGAAATTCAGTCCTGTCGAGTTATTTTGCCGGGGCGCTGCATCTTCCAGCTTTTCCCGATGACTCTCGGTTCAGAAGTGACAAAAATCTGCATTTCTACTCCAAAACTGTCGGCCCTGCTGACCTCATCTGGGCTCGCAGCTGAAATGGGGTTTTCCTCCCTGTGTGGTGCTGCCAAGGGCTGTGCTCGTGCCAGAGCTGGCAGCCCTCGATCGCCCCGCGAGCCCCTCTGCCTGTCTTGCAGCGCATCGCTCCAGCATTAGGGCATCAAACCATTCCACTGCTGATCTGCCACCCTCTGCGTGGCTGAAGGGGTTGGGAAACAGCCAAAAGCCTTGTTTTGTCCCCAAAAGTCAGGCCTGGACACCGAACCCCCCCCCTAGGGACACGCATCTTTAGGAGGAAGCAGCAGTTTTAGAGACGTTTCTCAGAGCAGCATTGGGATGGCTCTGGCATCTCTGCTACTGCTGTGGACCAAGATGCTGCTGTGGACCAAGATGGATTTGGTGATAATTAATCCCCAGTCTCTGCACTTCCAGACAACCCCCCCACCCCTCCCCCAGCAGCTCAAACTGGTTCTGGATCTATTGTGCATATGTGGGGGAATTTCCATCCAACTAACCAGGGCTGTAAATACAGAGTTAGTGTCAGCTTTATACTCTAGTGTTGGCATCTTGGAGACCGTAGAGGACCAAAAAATGCCTGATCCAGCATTTATGGGATAGAAAAAGCCCTACAGCCAGAGTTATTGTATGACAGAAGAGCCTCGGTTTCCAAGGCTGTCATTTTGATGCCTTCTGTCTTGCCTTTCCAAATGGCAAGGAGTGAGCGTGCCCTGGAAAGCTGGGAGGTGCTGGAAAAACGCCGTAGAAAACCCTTCTTCTACCACCCTCCTGGAGAATCCTGTATGAAATAATTGATGGGAATTCTAATAATTGCATTTGGGGGGGTGTTTCTTTGAGGCTGCAAGGACTGTGCCTCCCTTTGCTCTGCACCGTGGCAATTGGGGTGTAGTGGGGCATGGCCAGGGGGGACCCAGGGAGCTGGGGGAAGCAGCAGGTCCCTCCTTTAGCCTCCTGCCCAGCTTAAAAGTGGTTAATGGAGGAGTTGGAGGAAAGGGAGAAAAATCCAGTCGAGAGTATGTGTGTTCACTGCCGAGCTATAAACTTCTTGAAAATACGGACTTATAAGGCAACACTTAAAAGAATCTCATTTTGAGCCTTGTTGCATTAATGGGTAGCGGGTCTATTTTTAAATGAATTTGCAAGAGGAGGAAACTTTGGTTTTGTGAAACGGAGCAGAAAGAGAAGCATTCTGAACTAGATGGGTTGCAATAGAGCATCTTCACTTGGGCAGCCCGGCAGCTAGTTATCGAAAGCTGCCTGTTTCCTTTCCTTTCCCCATCTCTCCTGGTAAAACGAGGGGTCGAGAAGGAAGGGACAGGCGTAAAATGAGTGGTGACACAGAGGGTGGTTGCTTGGGGTGGGCACTGAGAATGGGATGAGTCTCTGACAACCTGCAGTGCCTGCTCCCACCGGAGCTGCCACCGTTGCCCTGGCTCATAACGGTTGCTTCCAGTTGTGAAAGTCAAATTTGGCTTCAGATGGAGGTGATGAGACACTGGGAATGGGCTGCCCAGGGAGGTGGTGGAGTCGCCATCCCTGGCTGTGTTTCAAGAAAGGCTGGATGTGGCACGTAGTGCCATGGTCTGGCCAACGTGGTCACGTTGGGTCATAGGCTGGACTTGGTGATCTCAGAGGTCTTTTCCAGCCTCAGGCGTTCTGTGGGGTTTGAAGGGGAGAAAGGAGCAGAAGGTTGAAGCCTCGGTGTCTGTGTGCTCACCCGTGAAGGTCTCAGGGATGCGCGTGTGTTTTATTGGTGAGTCTGTATCGGTTGTACCACATTGGCAAGAAAAAACTCAGCGTATGCCTGAGTTAAGTACGGGTATGGTTGGGCTTGATGACCTTAAAGGTCTTTTTCCAACTGTGGAGATTCTGTGATTCGATGACTCCCACCTACGGGAATCACCCCTGGTAATTAATGGGCATTAATGAGCAACCAGCAACAAAAGCTTTGCATGCAGATGGGTCGGTGGAGAGGGGCCAGGCTCCCCAAGGCAGCTCGTAGGAAGGCTGGCCTGGAAAGGATCTTTCGTCACCCTGATCTGGGCTCTATTTGAGCCGTTCCATCTTCAGGCCAGCCCAGCACCCAGCATCTTGTCAGGGTGCTGGGCTGGCCTGAAGACAGCACCCTTCGAGCTGGGAGTGGTAGCAAGTCTCTGCTGGGATCCTGGTCCAGAGAGGTCTTTCTCCTGGTTGCCACCGACATCTGCAGACATCCTACACCCGTGTGCAACTCGGGCTCAAGACACCGGAGCATTCCCAGGCAGAGGAATTTGATAGGCCAGTTTAATCCTTGGCTGCGACAGTGAAAATATCAAGGTCAAATGTGCACTGTCACGAAGGTTTCGTGTTTCCCCCCCCACGCTCCCCTAACCTTTCCTTTTATGAGAGATACATATGTCAGCATGACTCCTCTCCAGCTGACGTTCCTGTCACCCTTGCATGGGTGGCATGAAGCCTCCTCTCATCCCTCCCCCAGGCCGGGCATCGCCTCTCCCCAGGGTGGTCCCCAGGGCTCTGTGGTCAGCGGGAGGGGGATGCAGCAGCGCTGGGACACCCGGCTCCCTCTTTGCGTGGCCAAGAAACTCTGGCAGAGGCTGGGGGGGAGGCTGGAGCCCAGGGAACTCCTGCGTGCCGGGGTCTCCAGCTGCATCCCATCACGGCCAGAAACAATGGAGCAATCCCAAAGCGGCCGGGGAGCCCTCTCCGAGCGCTTGGCTTTCCCGAGGGGTGCTGGAAGCCACCCTGTCCCCGGGCTGCGTGCGTGCTTCAAGCCCTGGCTTTGCCGGGGGGGGAAAGTATCTCACGCTGGGACAGCTGCGCCACGGGAGGTTTGGCACGTCGCCACGGGAGGAATGCATCCTCCTCCTCCTCCTTGGAATGCAGGGACCCCCCCATCACCAGCCCCCTGAACGTGGGAGTGGGGGTAGGTGGGTCCAGTGGCTATGCAGAGGGTGGGATCCCCCCTTGGCTGTTCACAGGGTGGGATCCCAAAACTGCTGCTTGGGTGGAAAGTCCTGCGTGGGAAAGAGCAAAAGCAGCCAGACCAGCCCCGCACGGAAGAGGGGTGGCTGGCGGCAGGGTGTGGAGATGGATTTGAAGTCACTGAGGTGCTGCCAAGCCCCTTATGCGGGGTCTCAGTTCGGAAAGCCCACGGCCACCCCCAGAGAACCGAAAGCCATCGCTGCTGCTGCCTGTGCTGATGCTTTTTCTGACCAAGGCTGAGAACAGGGGTTTTACACAAGGTGGTATTTTTTTACTCTTGGTGTATGATCAGGGAGGAGGAGCTGGAGGGGGTTTGGCCTTTGGAGTTTTTCTGCATTGTTAGGTAGCAGGTTGAATGCTGGAACCCACCTCCTTCCCCAGTCAAACCAGGAGCACACGCTGCTCTGGTGATGCCACAGAACCTGGGATGAGCTCGGTCTGCTCCCATCCAGGCGTGTCTGGACACGGGGAGATGGGATGCTTGGCTCCGTGTCACCCTGTGCTCTCCCCCTCCCTAGCACAGCAGGGGCTGGTGTTTCCCCTCAGGAGAACAGAGATTATAGACTCACAGAATCCTTTTGGTTGGAAAAGACCTTTCATTGAGATCATCGAGTCCAACCATCCCCCAGCACTGCCAGGGCACCACTGACCCCTGGCCCTCAGCACCACAGCTCCACGGCTTGGAAACCCCTCCAGGGATCACGGGGACTCCACCCCTGCCCTGGGCAGCCTGGGACAGGACTGGACAACCCTGGAGGGGAGGAAATTGTTCCTCAGCTTCAACCTGAACCTACCCCGGGGCAACTTGAGACTCTTGCCTTTTCTCCTGTCACTTGTTCCGTAGGAACAGAGCCCGATCCCACCTGGTTGCAACCTCCTGTCAGGAACTGTCAGAGCCAGAAGCTCTCCCCTCAGCCTCCTTCTCTCCAGGCTGAACAAGCCCAGGTCCCTCAGCTGCTCCTCACCACCCTTGTGCTCCAGCCCCTTCCCCAGCTCCACTGCCCTTCTCTGGCCACGCTCCAGCCCCTCAATGTCCTTCTGGAAGTGAGGGGCCCAAAATTGAACCCAGGATTTGAGGTAGGGGCAGCTCAGCTAGGAAATATCTACCCTGGGTTCTCCGTCACCTCAAACCCAATGTCTGCTGTAAAGACAGCACCCTGGGGCCTCTGCCCTGATCCCCAGGGCTGTTACGTGCCGTGGGGTCCCCTGTAGCCCAGAGGCCACCACTCTGGCTGAACATTGTAGCACGCTCACCCTAAAGAGTTGCTTTCCTCCCTGGATTTACCAGCAGTTGCAGTGGCAGCTCGTCACCTGAGCAGCTCGGTCGGCATCACCGTTTAGTCCAGGTACGTTAACCGTGCTGCGCCGACACGTAATTATCCTCCATCAGGTAGTGAACTCCCTGGTTAAACGAATTAGGAGTAATTACAGGTATCAGAGCATAATTGCAACGTGGCTGCTGTTTGCAGGGTGACTAATTGCCGTATCCCGCGGAGCAGCTCTGCCGTGCGTACGCGCGCGGCGGGGTCGAGGAGCCGCTGTCTCGCTT
Source organism: Todiramphus chloris collaris (assembly GCA_025345505.1). Classification (NCBI taxonomy): domain Eukaryota; kingdom Metazoa; phylum Chordata; class Aves; order Coraciiformes; family Alcedinidae; genus Todiramphus; species Todiramphus chloris. The sequence continues at coordinate 1,656,980 of JANVCC010000081.1, forward strand.
CACCTTCTGCACTTTGCAAAGTGCAGAACCACCGCGTGCTCCAGCTGGTTGTCCTGGCGCCGGGAAGCAGCGTGTCTTCTCCTCTTCCTCGTGGAGATGCAGGTGTTTTCAAGAGCCTCCTGTATCTTCTACGTCCTTTCGGGCTTGGGGCTGGTTCACGTGCCTGGGGGCCGTCGGGCTGGGGGAGGTTCTCTGCCAATTCCTTGCCCCCCGGGGGCATCTCCACCTCTGCCCACCTGAGACAGAGCAGGGAGTCCTCAGAGGAATGGCACAGACCTTGCTTTAGCATCGGCCCCGAATGCCACCCTGATGTTGGCAAGCTGCACCGTGCTTGTGTTTTGTTGTATGCGTTAGGTGATGCACTGGAAGAGCGTTTGAGGACTGAGGGGTTTCTCCTAGCAGAGAAGAAAATTGCAGTCACCCTGCTGGAAGGCAGCACCACGGAGAAAGACCTCGCAGTCCTAGTGGCTAGCAGTTTCTCCACAGGACAGCAATGTGACCTTATGACCAGAAAGGCCAGTGGCATCCTGGGGGGCATTAAGAAAACTGTGTCCAGCAGGTGTAGGGAGGTTCTCCAAGACCTCTACTCTGCACTAGTTGGACCACACCTGGAATACTGTGTCCAGTTTTGGGCTCCCCAGTTTGAGAGAGACAGGGATCTACTGGAAAGAGTCCAACGGAGAGCTGCGAGGATGATGAAGGGACTTGAGCATCTCCCCTAGGAAGAAAGGCTGAGGGAACTGGGGCTGTTTAGTCTGGAGAGGAGAAGGCTGAGAGGGGACATTAATAATGGCTATAAATATCTGAAGGGTGGGTGTCCAATGGAAGGGGCCAATCTCTTCTCTCTAGTGCCCAGCAACAGGACAAGGAACAAGGGGTATAAACTTGAGCATAGAAGGTTCCACCTCAACACGAGGAGGAACTTCTTCACTGTGAGGGTGATGGAGCCTGGCCCAGGCTGCCCAGAGAGGCTGTGGAGTCTCCTTCTCTGGAGCCTTTCCAAACCCAACTGGATGCCTTCTTGTGTGGCCTGCCCTGGGAGATCCTGCCCTGGCAGGGGGGTTGGACTCAAGGATCTCTAGAGGTCCCTTCCAACCCCTACCATTCTATGATTCCTTTGGTGAATTAATGTTTTGCTGTGCGTTTCTCCATTCCTTCTCCCCACTCCCTCCTGACCAGCCGGGATGTGAATCCCATCAAAAATGATGCTGACTTTGTATCTGTGATTTGCTGCCTGCTGGAATTATCGTACCTGGGTTTCCTGTGACTTGGAGCCAAAAGTTTGCTGCTGAGCTTGGCTCGCCGGGAGCCTTGTGTTGATGGGATACAAATGACACGAGCTGAGCTCACGAGTCCTGGTGCACAGTACAGTGGCTGCAGCTCAGGAGACAGCTGTTAGGTGATGCACAACATCTGGCCTGGTTAAGCAAAGCAAATAATGACTGTGTAGTCAGCCAACCTGTGAAATACCTGCTGCTGTTGGGAGAAAGCTCTTTCTGGAAGGGGAAAAAACCTTGCTGGGGTTGTTTTTGTGCCTGTGCTTCGCAGCCCTCTCAGTTCTGTCTCCTTGGCCCAGTGGTGACATCCAGTAGCCAGCAAGCTTAATCACAAGGAAATATTTTCTATAGATCTTTCAGAATCTCGACTTCAGCCTGAATTTCAAATAAACATTGCCATGTTTGGAAATCTCCCTGGAGCTCCCTTCCCCCCCCCCAACCCCCATCCGCTCTGTGTGAACTTTTGCTGAAGGGTGACTCATCATAATCCCTTCCCTAACAACAGAAATACCAGGCTGAGCTGCCTTTTGGGATCGGCAGGGTCTGCTCTCAGGGTGTGGGTACACCAAACCAGAAGTCACTCGCATGCCCTTGGCCACCAGATGGATTTCCACCCCCTTTTTCCCCACCCCCCCCTCAGTTTTCCCCATTTCTCGCCCTGTTTTCTGAATTTTCTGTGCAGTTTGAGCCCCCCTCCCAAGTGGCAGGAGGGATGCCCCGGGATGGATGTGCCCATGTTGATGCCCTGTGCTCCCAGATGCTTCCCAAACAGTGGGCACCGTTCCCCTGGGAGCTCATTAAACACCGCCCAAGGCACGACTGGGTTGTGTTTATTCCTCCCTCCCTGGCCTCTCTCCTCTGGGTAGTGGATTTAAATGTAAATGTTAACTTATGGCTTTAATCCTCCTGGGCAGTGCTTTGGGAAGTGGATGAGCATAAAAATTAGCGGAGGCTATTCCGCCGGTCACCCGGGCTCTTTAATTAATGCTCTGCAAAATTGCACCTTAACGAGGGATAACTTTAAAGGTATGATTATAGACGGAGCAACAATTAGCTGGGCTGGTGTGGATGTGAGGATTTCCAATTTCCAGCCAGCAGAAGCTCACTCTTTGGTAATCGATAGGTGCAAATCCATGAATTCCGGTGCATCGGAAGGGACAGAATCGGTCGAATCCATTCCTGGACTCCTTATTTGCTGCTCAAAAAAGCCCAGGAGGAATGAAATGAGGATGACCCACCGGTGATGAAGGTGCTTCCTTTAGCAGTGGACTTCTTAATGAAGTTACTCACGTGTTAAGTGTCGGAAAAGTCCGACACTTAGGACCGCAGGGAGCATTTTCAGGGGAGTGGTGTTGTTTTAATAAACCCTGACAGCAGTGCTCTGGGATAAAAACTATCCCAGCAAAGGGCAGGTGGCGGGGAGACTTTCCCAAGGCTTTTTTTTGCTAAAAGTCACTAAAAATTACCCCAAAACCCATAGCGAGAGCAACGATCTGTTCCACGGGTGAGACGCAGTCGGTTTTTGCCGATTCAAATCGCTTCCCTCTTCTCCCTCTCCCCAGTTCATCCTCTAAGGATGCTTCGTTAGAAAATGGGACAATTTCAAGCTCAAAACCTCCTTTTTAGGCTTTGTAGAGCCACGAGTCGGCAGCAATCCCCCATGATTTGTCACCATAACTTGCCCTTGGCTGCTGTTGCTTGGTTTTCCAGCTCAGTTGGCCTCTTCCAGTTGATCCCCCATGAAGTGCCCGCGCCTTGGTCCCCACGCTTGGAGGGTGCTTGGAACATCCAACGTCTCCTGCTTTTCTTTTGGGGGGTATGGTGAGAGTCCTGGCCCAGAGAGTGGCTTTAATGGTTCTGTGCTCACTGGAAAATACCCAATAAGGAGGAAAAAAAATGTAAAAGGGAAGAAAGACAGAAAGTTCCACCTTTAGCATAGTTTATACTTCTCAGTTTTATTTCAACAAATACAATATCCCAAGGTTCCAGATGCCAACTCTTTCCTCTTTGATGGCTTCTTAAATCCTTTACATTAAAATTCAGCGCTTCCCCCTAAACTTGAAGTTAAAAATGTGTTGATTTAGTAAAGAGAGGATGAAGCTACACGTGCATCTGTCCCCGTGTCTGAACTCTCTGCTGGAAAGCATTCGGGGAAAGGCCTTGAAAGAAGGAATAGTTTTGCATTCATCCTTCCCATCTCTTGGTATTTCTGCGCTCGGTGGTAACGCTGAGCTCTCCAGGTGGAGAATTCCAACGCAGGCTGGAAAATTCCTAGTTTCCCATCTGGGCAGCTGCAGAGAGGTACAGGGAATAAAGAGCTTTGCGAGAAGGGCGATGCACAGCGGCACGAGTCCTCGTATCGGAATTCAGAGGTGTGCTTAGGCTCGTGAGGTTAAATTTAGCTTCGGGGAGGGGAAAAACCCTTCCCATTAAGACCTAGAAAATACTGAGTAAGAGAGAATGGCTGAAGTACCGGATTTGTAAGTGCTGCCTGTCTTTGGGTGGTTCTTGGTGTTGGGAGGGGTGATTTCTGGCTGTCACCTCGTCCTCTGTGCGGTCCCCAGTTGCCTGCCTGGCTCCACACAAGTATTTTAAGGATACCTCCTCTGTCAAAAGCTGACATGCTGGAAAAGCATTCTTTGCTTTAGTTCCTTTCTTAATTTTACTGGCTTCAGCCAGGCAGTCGTCTGCTGGTTGGATCCAGGACTGGAAGGGAAACAAGAATTCACGTCTCCCAAGGCGTCGGGCAGGAGGGAGGGAGCCCTGGGAGCCCCTGGCTGAGCCCCAAGTCTCCCATGTCCCCGCCTGCACCCCCTCCTTGCCTCCACCAAAAAGCTTCTTCCTCTGCCCACAGCCAGTTTGTCATCAAAATATTTCATTTTATTTTCTTTTTTGAAATAACGATTTAAATTAATCTGCGTTTTTCGGTGGGAATCGCGGCGACACAAACAAAAGGGAATCCCGATTTGTTTCAATCTGAGCCAGTCTGAGCGCTCCCCATCCTGTTGGGATGGATTCCTCTTGGCCTTTACGCCCATAAATAGTCCTGCTGAGTTCATAGGCACCAAACAGATGTGGTGGGGAAGGAGAAGAAGGGGGCTCTGAAGGGTCAGGGCTGTGGCTTTGCAGCAGTAGCAAACCAGGGCAGGAACATAGGACATAAAGCGTGTGAAACTCCCTCTCCGAGTCTGATGAGCTGTTACCTTGCCTTGCTTTGATGTGTAATGAAGGGGATGGTGGTGTAATTTAAAAAAAAAGACCAAAAAAATTCACTGATGTTGCATTTTTAGAGCTTTGCTCCCACTTTTCCACTCCCTCGTTATTTAAGGAGCATAGGCTATATATACACATAGGGAGGTATGTGAATATGCAGATGTATGTGTGTATAGGCATATGATGGGGACGTATCTCTCCCCACCCCTGAGCTAGGTCAAAACTCTATTGTCCTCCCAGTTCAAAATGCCATGCCTTGTTTTTTTCCCCCAGTGGATTTGGCATTCCTTTCGGAGCCAGCAGGATGTTTTAGGCAGGGAGCCACAAATAATACACAAAGCAAAGCCAGGACCGGCACGTCGTTTTTGAGCTTTGCTTGCAGATCATCACCGTGGAGCAGACTTCGACACAGAGGTGCTGCAGGTTCGGGGGGAATCGAGAGGTGGCAGAGGTGACAATTCAAAGCTGGGCTCTTAATTTAATTTTTCCCGGTGCTCCGGCGATTGCTCTTCACCTGCCCGTGCTGCCAGGTTGGGGGCAAGTTGGTACCTCCCTTCCAGAGGGATTAGAAACCAGCTTCCCTAGAAACCTTCTGAGAACATACGTAATTGGGGCTCTAAGCAAGAAAATGGGAACTTTGTAGATTGTTATGCATATTTGACTTTTGGTTTTGGTTTTGTTATATTTATTTATTATTTTTCTTGTTTTTTGCTTTAATACCTTGTCAGCAGCTTGCAGCTATGGTAACAACACAAAGATGAAACAGAGACTTGATTAAATCAATACATCAGACAAGTACCTAATGTCTGTGCTTCATCACCCCCCCACCCCCCCCAGATAGCAAAACTGCTGAAGAGCAAGATTGAGCTAGACTGTAGGAGGGCTTGCTTTATTCTCTCCCCCAAATCATTTGGGATCACTACATCTATTTGGGTTTTTTTTCAGCTCTTTACTTTTTCATTTTTCCCCTCTTTATAACAAAATTGGGCCTGTCAGTTAGATTGCAATGTTTTGCATACTTTCAGAGTCACAGGGCAGAGGAGAAAAATGAAATGCAAGTTGTTTGGGTTTGTTTGGGGTTTTTGTTTTGTTTTGGTTTTTTTTGTTGGGTTTTGTTTTGGGTTTGGTGTGGGTTTTTTTTTTTCCATCGGGGAAAAGATGGTGGTCTTAAAGCAATTTAAACGCAGTGGTTTTGCAGAGCTCTACCTGTGCCAGGAGAAGCAGGCAGGACTTGGTCCCAAGTGTTTTTTTGTCCCGAAGCAGCTGGGAAGCCACATCCACCCTTTATTTTGTCTTTCTCAACCACCTTTCCACGAGGGTTACACAGCCCTCATCTGTCCCCGTATTAAAAGTTTTGGGGAGGGAGATTGGCATTTCAGAGGCAGAGGTTGGGCAACCCCAGCCCTCCAGACTCCGGGGAAGAGGTGCCATCCCTCCAGCCACAGCTCCTGGGATGCTCTGGGGATGATGTTCCAGCTTCACCCCGTGACTCAGCCGTCGAAGCGGGAATTGCATCCAGCCCTCTGCTTCCCATCCCGCTGGCATGCGTAAGCAATTAGCTGTCAGCTCGAACCTCCCTTTGAATTTGTAAAAGCCTGGTTTTAGTGGGCTTGAGTTTCCCAGGCTGACAGGAGGATAAACGCTGGAGAGAGCTGGTGGGGTTGTGCAGGGCGAGGACAGGAGCCCAGTGTGGTGCTGGGAGGGGTAAATCCAGGCAGCAAACATCACTCCATGCTTAGCCTGCACACTGGGACAGAAGGAATGCAGGATGCGACCCACAGGATGATGAACAAAGAGAGGCACCAGAGTTTGTGAACCCTTAAAATCAACCCATGGATTGGTTGGGGCTTTTTTTTGTGTGTTTCCTTTTGGTGTTTTGGTTTGGGGTTTTTTTTGTTTGGTTTGGGGTTCTTATTTGTTTGGCTTGGTTTGTTTTGGTTTGGCTTTGTTTGGGTGGGTTTTTTTTTTTTTGTTTGTTTTTTTTCAGTGTGCAAACTCATGTTTACTTGGTTTAATTATTTTTGTGGAGAAATTCAAACTGGGAAGGGTATGCAACTATAAGGAGCCTTTGCAACCCAAGCAATAGAGAGTCTCAGATGAATGTATTTCCTGCTTTGTTTCTACCAGGACACTAAATAAGAGATGCTGAGAACCAGACTTCTCACTTGCTAGAAGCAGACAGGATTGGGGCCCCCAAATTGAAAGCACGTTCTTAAATCACATGAACAGCCCTGGGATGTGGTTCCTCGTTCAAGCTCTGTTGTTGGTCATGGGAAGTCTCCTTCTCTGGGTTGGGCTGGAGACAGTCTGTTCCTCTTTGGTGGAACCATCTGGTAAAATCACAACCAATTCCCAAAATTGCCTGCTTGAAAAATTGCCCTCACCAGTTTTTGCTCCTGGCTTCTTCTGCACTGCTCCTCAGGAGGAAACTCAACTGATTATCTCCTCTGGGGTTTTTCCTGCCTGCTCAGCCTCAGATGGAGAAATCCTCATCCTGTACAGGGATGGATGGATGGATGGGTTGGTGGGTGGATGGAGAGGAACTTCTTGGCAGCCCCATTGCTGGTGCCACTGCGTTGCACTGTGGCTCTCGGGGCGAGGTGGCCAGGAGGCTGAGTTTCTGTAAGCTTCGTGGTGCTCCTGTGAAACCTTGCTGGGGTTGTTGAGGTTTTGTACTGGTCTAAATGAGGCTGCAGTTTCTGTTGGAGTGGATCAGAGGATTCCTTCTGTGGTAAGCTCCCAAGATGTGAATGCTCCCATACCCTCTGACAGGCTGAGATGAGTCTCTTCCCTGCTTGTGCCTTTCTTTCTTCATACACTTCCACTCAATTATAGACAGTTTTGGATGCTCTGAATGGCAGGCTGTTACAGAATCAGTGTCATAGGATAGTTTGGGTCAGAAGGGACTTTTAAAGATGATCTAGTCCAAACCCCACTGTGAGAAGGGACATTTTCCATTAGATCAGGTTTCTCAAAGCCCTGACCAACCTGACCTTGAGCGCTTCCACGGATGGGACGTCCAACTTTCTGGACAACCTGGTCCAGTGTCTCACCACCCTCACAGTGAAGAATTTCTTCCTTTAATCTAATCTAAATCTATTTGAGTCTAAAATCATTCCCCCTTGTCCTGGCGCTACAGACCCTGCTAAAAAATATCTCTCTGCGTCATCCGTTAGAGTTACATAGTGGTGATGTTGGAAGTGCTGTTCCTGTGGTATCTGTGAGCAGAACTGCCTCAGAGGATGTGATCTTCTTGGTAGTGGCTGGCAGAAGGTTACATCTCTTATCTCGTAGACATTTGTAGCCTTGTGAAACATGGTTTTTAGTCCCGGCAGATGCATATGGGCAGTTTCTTTAAATAAGCAGTGATGATAAAATGTTATCGGTGGACAGACCATCTGTTCCCCTTGTGTTGTCAGAGGAGTGGAAGTGCAACTTCTCTCCACGCATCCCTTCCTCCCTCTAGCCTTCCTGAGGTCCCCAGCTCAGGCACCAGCAGCTGTCACACCCATTCACAAACCTCTTCTTCCAGGGTGCTTTTTCCAGCTGTCTGTGTGCCCAAAGTCCAGGTCTCCTTAGAGGAAAGGTCTCTCTCTCTGTAGCTGGCTGATGTGCTGGGAGCTCTTCATCCCTTTGAATTTCTCTATCGTTTGACACGGCTCATGTGTGTTTGTTTGGCCCAGACCAGGGGGACCAGTTAACCTTAATCAAGGAAGGCAAATGAAAGGATGGGAAATAATCTTGTTGAAGTATTTAGATTTAAAGATCTGACATTAGCGAGAGTAAATGTCAAATTGAGTTTAAACAACAGAATAACACTTGAAGGGCCAGGTTTTTCTTTGGTGTACATGGCTACAAAGCCACTTAACTTCCCACAAAGAATTTGGCTGTATTTCCAAGCAAGTCTGGCATTCCTGTTTGGAATCGGGCTGATGAAGTTCACCACAGCCACCCACTAACTAACCTGGGGTGCTCCAGCCCCCCCTAAGCTGTGGGGGCTCTCCCAGCCCACTGCAGCTGCTGGCAGGAGCTGCTGCTTCTTCTCTTATCTCCTACATGCTGTCAGACCAGCGAGAGGCTTTTTTTACTCTATAAAACTATAAAAGCTTCCTTTCATTTGGATAACCCTTTTATTTTCCCTGCTTTTTCCACCATACTTTGCTTTCTGTGCTGGCCAGGTCCCTGTCCAGTGCATTTCCCCACCAGCCAGGATCTCCACTGGCGTTTCCCACCCGTGCTCACCCTTTGAGAAGGATGAGCTGCAGATGGAAACCCCCCCCCCCCCCCATTTTGAGTCTATTCGTGTTTCTCCTGAAGGGCTTTTCATTCCCATGCGGATGCTGTGCTCAGGAAGCTCGGTAGTGGCTGGCTGTTTAATCATCCCTTGATTGAACAGAAAACCAGAGAATATGCTCAACATTTGGGTTTTTCTCAGAAGCTGTTAGACAATTGATCAAATGATGAGAAACCTCATTTGGCTCAGTAGGAGCATCGTCTTCGGTTGGGAACTTATTTATGAGGTTCTGTAATGAAGATAGATGATGCTTTTGGTCCCTGGAATAGAAAACAGAGCTTGTAATTGAGAGTGCAGGAAGAAGGTAGTGGTTGTATTAAGTACAAGCACCAAGAAAGTACCTGGGAAAAAAATACCAGGACTCTGCTGCAACCTTCAGGTGCACGTACTTGAGGTGGCTTCTGAGTGCTTTCAACCAACATTTTCCCACGTAGCCCTACCCGCCGGGAGCCTGTCGAAGGCAGCAGTCCTTGCAGCTCTGCGGAGGGGAAGTGGCAGGAAGGAACATTAATTAAAGAGCGCTTACGAAGTAATTGGCATTAAACATCAGTGGAGCTGCCTTCGCTGAAGGGGTGGAATTACTGCAGAGCGCGGTTGCCGGCGGCTGGACGCAAAACACCGTTGTCACCGAGCGCGGGAGCAGCCCGGGTGGCCCGTGGGTGCCCCGTCTGATGGGATGGAGAGCGGGTGAGGTGATGCCCAACGTGCTCCCGGGGTGGCTGCTGCTGCTTCTCAGCCTGCTGAGCTGGTCCTGAGGCCCCCGAGGTGCACTGAGCTCCTCTGCTGAGGCACCTCGTTACGCATCCCTAATAAACCAGTTCTTGGGGGCAGGGACCTCGTGCTGCTCACGGAACTTTTCCTTTGGGAGTTACTGAATCTGCCCCGGGGATTGCTGTGGCCAAGGGATGTCAAGGAACAGGGGGGAAATTCATGAGATCTTGTTAAGCAGGTGACAGGGAAGGCTCAGGAGGGTTTAATTATGAGAGCTTGGCAAAGCGGTGGCCGGGAACGTATGAAAGGTGTAGACGTGTTGGAAAGACGTTGATACTGCTGGTAAAGAGGGGGGTTGAGTGTGTAGGTCGCAAGGATGAGCTAAACTGGGTGAACTGAAGATGTGTGACTACCAGATAAAACAATACCCCTGACTACAGAACGGGGCTGGACGTGGTCCAAACGACAACCAAGTTTTCAGGTCTGTTGGCGCGTTTGCTTTTCGAAGGCAGGTCTGTGTTCCCAAGGATTGTGTTTTCTGGTGGGATTCCCCCACCCCAATCGATCCATCTCGGAGTCTCCATCATCTGAAGTCAAGCCCTCAGCCGGACAGATGGCTCTGGCCAACACTCGTAGCCTCGTGGTAGGTCTGTACTGCGGGATGCCGAGGGAGGTGGTGGTTCCGTGACTGCGTTTAGCACGGAATAACAAATTTGGTTTGCATCAAGAGGAGACCACCATCACACCAGCGGGCTGGTTCTGGTTAGCTCGCCGGAGCCTTCGCGACACGCTGCTCCCTGGCACTTCGTTCTTCCGTGGCCACTTCCAGAATAACGTGTGATTTGGGGATTTATTCTGTTATTTAGGTACAGAATAAGGGCGCGCGGCTCGGCGCGAGCCAGGCCATCGACGTTGACAAATGAGCTTCTGCATGCTTATAATTCGAGGTGATATAACTGCAACGTGCCATCCTCAGGGAGCAGGGCTTACATCCCAGGAGGCAGATTCCCACTCCCGTATTATCTTTCAGGGCTTTCCCCCCCGCCGCAGTTCCCAGTCCTCCATCCCTTCTCCAGGCGATTACTCAGCTGTTTCTCAGCTGTTCCTTGTCAGGGCTGGGAGGACAGTACTGCTCCTCCGTGGGCAGAGGTATTACTTCTATTTATGTGGGGTTTTTTTACCTCCTCTTTTTTTTTTTTATAGCTGGCCCCGAGCTGCTGGAACAGCTGTGGGTCGGGGACAGCCGAGTGCCGGGCGTAGCAGTGCCCGGGTCCGAAGGGAACGGTGAATTGAACAGCTCAAGGTGGTTATTTATGTTTCATGAGCCTGACATCGCTCATGTTGGTAGGAGCTTTACAAAATGAGGCTCTCCTGAGGTGTGTAATTAGGGGAGGGCCAGGAAAATAAAGCGGATCTCCTTAGGCTCAAGTCCTTACAAATCCCCGTGCGGTTGCTGGTTTTCACGCCGTGTTCAACCCGAAGCTGATGAATGAGGTCCTGCCTCCCTTCCTCACCCCTATCATCTACCAGGAAGCCTGTTTGCAGTTACAGTTCTATTTGTTTTTAACCTGGTTTGGGGGTTTTTTTCTCATCTCCGAGGGCATCCTGCTCTCGGCCACACATGCTTAGCAGCCTGTTATTATTGCTGCCTATCGGACCGTGCCGCTTTGGCTCTGCCAGCCGATGCTTTTCTTTTCCTGATGGAGACACAAACCCACCTCTCTCTTTTAGACCACGAGGTTTAGTGAGACCTGCCATCTCCTTATCCTCTGGGATGGGGGATAAAGCCATGGCACAGGAGGGATGCTCTGCCTTGGGAAGGAGACTGCATCCCTTGGGCACGTTTCGGGTCGGTTGCCGTTTGTGTTTGCAGGTAAAGGCTGATTTAACTGGAGGAAGCAAAGCAGCAGCGATAATCGTCGTCATCTGGCTGTGTGTGAGCTTTTAATGAAATACCCATCGTTGTTCCTAGTAGCTGCTTTTACAAAGCTGGCACCTTTCAGGCTGCCGAGTGGCTTCCACGTGCTGTCAGGAGGAGACGCCTGATCAGGTCAGACCCACCTGTTCTTCCTCAGCTTCTCTTGATAGCACTGAAGGTGGTCTTCCATATTTCCATCTCTCGGGCAAGATTCCGACAAAGACAAAGGCTTCTCTGTCCCCTTTGCATCTTCCAAATGCAATATCCCCATGCAAAGCCCTTTCCTTCTCTTGTTCTGCAGCTTTGTGCATCATTTCATGGGTGACTCCCTGGGATCTCTGCCTGGTTATGCTCACCTGCCTGGGGCATGGGCAGGATGGTGGTGGTGGAGACCTGGCAGCATGGAGGAGCTGCTGGGCAGTGGCCACCCTGGGTCTTCATCCATCTGTTCATATTTTGAGGTTGCCTTTCTGCTCCAGTGCTCTTTGGGAAAGGAGATCCCCATATCTTCAAGGCACAAGCGGCTCCTTTGGTCCTTTTGCATCCCTGGTGGCAGAGCTGAGAGCATGGTGGGAGCTGCTCATGTGTCATGTCCTGGGCATTTGCTTCTGTTTTCTCTTGCCATGGTTCAGGGCGAAAGATGTGCTCTCCTCTTGAGGGAGGGATCAAGGTTTTCCAGGGGGTATCATAGAATCATTCAGGTTGGAAAAGCCCCTTAGGATCATCAAGTCCAACCATTAACCCTACTCTACAAAGCTCACCCATAAACTATGTCCCTCAACACCCCATCTAAACCATCCTTAACCACATCCTTGATGGTGACTCAATCCCCTCCCTGGGCAGCCTTTAATGGTGGGTTTGCCTTTGGTGGGGCATCTTCATGACCCAAGAGGTCCTTCCTTGTCCTTGTCCTCCCTGCTGTGCTCCAGCCACAATGGTGGGGGAGAGCTGGAGCATCTGTACCCTGCAAGGAGGTGGTTGGTGGAGGTCAGTAAAGCAGCAACTGTTCCTGGACCCAAGTCACTGCTGTCACTTAGAAACAGAGCCCATGTAATCCCCACTGTCCCCTGAACTCTGGGTTCTTTCCCACATCCACAGCTGCTCTAAGAGTTGCGCTTGCTCGGGGCTTTTCCCATGCATTGTTTTTACGAGGTGTTCAGTTCTTCCAAGCTGCTTCAGCTTAGTTTTTTTTGGCATTATTTGCAGAGAAAGTGAGTGTCAGCTCCTTGAGTCACCCGGCGCCTCAGAGAACTCTTGGTCCCCCTTGTTGCAGGTGCCCCAGATAGGACAGAGTTGGTCACATTGGGTTTTTTTTTTTCTTGGAGAAATTTCCAGCTAAAAGGAAAGAAGTCAATGGAGTGAACGTTTCATGTCTGCAGGAAAAAAAAGGTTGACTGTAAGAAACCTGAGCCCTCAAACATCACACAAAACCAACTGAAAATGGCTTCATCTTTTTAAATGGGAATCGAGGCTCCTCTCTGAAGAGGGAATTCTTTGAGGATATTTTTGTTTCATTCACAAACCCCCCGTTTTCCTTGCTTGGTTAAAAGCTTCCTTGGAAAATTTATGACCTTTGCTATGATGCTATTGATGGATGGTCCCCACGTAACAGGGAAAGAGGGGAAATCAGGAGGCAGACACTGAACTACATCAGTATCTCGTGCGTCATAGAACAGCCAGAAGAAGTCCATCCTGAAGACTGAGGTACATATATGTGGGCTCTGTATCTATATAACTGAAGTTTATGACTCACAGGAGTGACTGTAACCAAAACGTAGAAGAGTCCCTGGCCTGTCCCTGTGCCAGGTTCTCCCAGGCTGACATTTCGAAGGGGGAAACAATTTCTCCATCACTGCTGCTGCTTTTCTGACACCGAGCACATTCACATTCCCAGTGTCAGACACGGAGATAACTAAAGAGCTGTTCTGGGCTAGTTTAGCAAAATGAAATTGTATCTCCTTCAGCCTTTAAGGAAAAAATCATGTCACTAGTCAAGTAGAAAGAATTGCTGACCCTTGTTGCTGAGATAAGGGTATAATGTCAGGCTTTTTTCATCCCTCTTCTCCCTGCTCCGTAGAAGTTCAGAGTGTGCCTGCCTAAAGACGCGAATCAAAGCCCATCACTTTTGCCTTGAGTGAGATAATGCCATCAAGAACAGAGACACCCAGAAGACCGGCTGCCTCGTGGAAGCTGGTGGGACCCCATCCCCACGTCTCCCAGCACCAGGATCCCCGTGCCCAGCAGGAACCACCCCATCGGGGCTCCTGCCCACGCCGTTCAGCCTGGATCCCAGTGCTTGTGTGGAAGGTGGCTAAATCCCAGTGCCTGCATTTTTCTGCCTGCTGGGTCCCGCTGCCATTCCAGTGGGTGGAAAGAATTCCTCGAGCCTGGCGGGAGCTGCTTTTATCTGCGCAGATACCAGGGCCCCTTTTGGAAACTCTGCTGGGGAAAGGAAGATAATATAATAAGAATGTGACAGTGAGAAGGAAAGGTAAAGCAATGAGAAAAGACAACGCCTGACAGCCCGGGATGGAAAGAGATACTTACAGGAGGAGATAATTCCTATCTTTATGCCCAGGGAGATTTCTGTCCATTAGTCACTTTAACATTAATAACAGTTGTGTGGCCAAGTCCTAAAGAGTGGCATATTATGAAGAGTGCAGCCCACTATAAAACATGTCATCCCGAGTGATAGACTCGACTTCCAGCTCTCCGAGATGTGATGATAGAGAGAAATGAGGGCTGCAGCCTGCTGCAGCTGCTGGCCAGGAAGAGGCAACCTCGTCCTTGACTGCCCCGTGCTCCCTTCTGACAAGCTGGGCCACCACCACTGCTGGCTACGTTTTGGATGAAGCTGTGGAGCTCTCCAGCATGACTGGAGAAGTGGGAGTTTTGAATTCTTCATGGAGGGTTTGGATACCCAAAGGGTCGTTGATGGAGCAGGGTGAAGACCACCGTGCTGTTGGGTTTGCTTCCTCAAGCTTGTTATCTCTGGTAGCATCCAGCCTTCACCCTCTGACAGCTCGCTGATGTGTTGTTAGCTGGTGGCCTCTTTCCAAGCCCCACAGCCCACCTGCTGCACGCATCCATGAAGCTCAGTTGTTTCCTATAGCAGGCAGGAGAGGTCAAAAGAGAGGTCGTGCTCTAGGTGTTGGGCTTCACTTTCCTTCCGTGCACAGCCAGGTGAGACACAAGGATATTTGGTACGCCTCTGCTCGGGGTTACCGCCTTTACCAGGATCAGCAAGTCAACATCTGCTCTCCCTGAAATGCCTCTTGGAGAGAAAGCTCTCTGCTGCCCGTGAAGCCTTGGGGTCAGGGGAATCTGCCCTTGAGTGCCTAGGGCAAGGTCCAAGCTCCCCTGGCTTCCAGCCCCAGTGGTGACGGTGACGTTCCCAAGTTGATAAGAGCATTTCGAGTCCACGCTCTGCGCGGTTGCCAGCCTTGGAAGTTTTGCCAGCTCTGTTTTAGCAAAGATTGCAGAATTATTCAGAGGAGAAAGCAGTGCGAGGAGGGGATGCCCTCGTGCCTTGCAGCAGTGGCAGGGAAGGCTTGATGATGAGCTTGGGTGGGGAATGGCCTTTGAGCTTCAGGTCTCCCAGTGCTTCATGAAGGAAGTAAGCATCATTATTTTTGTTTGTTTTTCCCCATCAGATAGAAGTGAGCAGGAGACTTTAATGGTTTGAGGACATGGGGTGTGTCTGCTGCTTCTGAATGGACTCATCCCTAGGGCTGGGTGGAGGGGAGCAGAATTTGGAGGGCGTGAGGCAGGGGGTGAGTTGGCTTCACATTTAAGGAGTAAAACAAGGGGCTGCCTGTGAGTAAAAGAAGGATGATCCCGGATTATCTGAGCTGCTTCTCAGTGCTCAGTGATTTGGAGTCAGTAGCTCCTTCCCTGCCGTGCGAGGGTGAAGAGAGACAGCCACAGGGTTTAGTTTAACCACCAGAAAAGATGAGAAGCTGTTGAGGAGAAGCCAAACATGAGCCAGCAGGCTCAGAAGGCCAACCATATCCTGGGATGCATAAAGAGAAGTGTGACCAGCAGATCAAGAGATGATTCTCCCTCTGTATTCTGCTCTCCTGAGACCCCACCTCAAATACTCTGTCCAGTTCTGGTGTGTCTGCCGTAAAAGGGACATAGATCTGTTGGAGTCCAAAGGAGAACCACCAAGATGATCCAGGGGCTGGAGCACCTCTGCTACAAGGATAGGCTGAGGGAGCTAGGATTGTTCATCCTGGAGAAGAGAAGACTCCAGGGGGACCTTATAACTGCCTTCCAGTACCCGAAGGGATCCTACAGGAATGCTGGAGAGGGACTCTTCACAAGAGTGTCCAGCGATACAATGAGGGGTAATGGTTTTAAACTGAGGGAAAATAGGGTTAGATTGAATCTTAGGAAAAAGTTTTTCAGTAGGAGGGTGGTGAGACTCTGGAATTGATTGCCCAGAGGAGTTGTGGGTGCTCTCTACAGATACCTGAAAGGAGGTTGTAGTGAAAGTGGGGTTGGTCTCTTCTCACTGGTGACAGGTGACAGGAGAAGGGGAAACAGCCTCAAGTCGCACCAGGGTAAGTTTAGGTTGGATATCAGGAAAAACTTCTTTACAGAAAGGGTCGTTAAGCACTGGGACAGGCTGCCCAGGGAAGTGGTGGCATCACCATCCCTGAATGTGTTTAAAAATCATTTAGATGTGGTGCTTGGGTACATGGTTCAGCAGTGGGTTGTTAGGGCGTGGGTAGTAGGGTTAGCTTGAGGTTGGCCTCCATGATCTTGAAGGTCTTTTCCAACCTGAGCAATTCTGTGATCTGTAAGGTCCCTTCCAGCCTTCTATGAAAAGAGAAGCCCAAGAGGGAGAGCCCAGGGCTGCTTTCCAAGGCCGACAACCCCCTCCTCCCAGCAGCCTACGGGCTGAGTTGACGGTGCAAAGAGACTCATCCGAAGGATGCTCGGGTACCAGCGGGCAGCTCTCGGCCGCACGCCCTCCAGGGGACACCCGCAACGGGCAGCAGCCGCCTCGGCTCGCCCACATGGGCAGGTTGCCCTTTGCAGTTTGGCAGCCGCCAGGTACTTCTCCAAAGCTTCCTCCCTGTTCCCTTGGTAACACTTTCAGATGCGGCTCGCAGCGCGTCGGAGCAGAACCGAACTCTACACCCAGGCGCTGAATGACGCGGGGAGTGCCGTCCCATCAGCGCGTTGACCGCACGCCTAGTCCCATTTCTCAAAGGCAGGGGTGTTATTTTTAGCTCCTGACACGTTCCAAGTATCAAGTACCGGGTGGGATCGGGTGCTCTCGACGCGATGCCGGGGAATTTGCATGGGGGAACCCTTGGGATTTACCATGTAAGTTAAAACTGGCCCCGGCTGCCAGGGATGAAGCTGGCTGACGGGAGGTCGTAGAGAGGTGCGCGTTGGTCTCTTCTCAGCACTCACAAGGGACAGGACAGGGGGAGATGGCCTCAAGTTCTGCTAGGGGAGGTTTAGGTTGAACATTAGGAAAAACTTCTCTGCCAAAACCAGTTGCCAAAGACTGGAACGGGCCGCCCAGGGAGGTGGTTGAGTTGCCATCCCTGGGTGTATTGAAAAGCTGTCTGGATGGGGTGCTCAGGGATAGGGTGTAGTAATGGCCCTGGCAGAGTTAGATAACAGTTGGACTTGATGATCTTAAAGGTTTCTTCCAACCCCAGGAATTCTGTCATCTGTGATGTCCCCAGTCATCTCACCTGGGTGCTGCTGTGGGTTTGCTCTGGTGTTGGGCTGGACTGGTCCCAGTGTCTGCTGAGGTGTTCGGGGGTGGGTCTAGGCCATCCCTGCTTGCTGTGAACTTGGTGCCACCTCCAGCGACGTGCAAAAAGATTTTTCTCCCGCTGCTCCGGTCCCCATCACGAGGAATGCCCAGCACAGGGTGTGAAATTACTTACGACAAAGATTTTTAAGTAAAGGAGGGAAAAAAAATTGAACTTCTTGTTCAATCTGTGGCAGTCTGGGTTCATTATAGCTCCTTGCCAGCTCCGGTCTCCTTCTACCAGCCATTCGTTTTATTAATTTGACCATCTGCTTTGAAGGAAACTGGGCAAAGTGGTGTGTGTGGGGGGGTTCTCTTTCCTTTTTCAGTCCAGGAAACCGAAGGGGAAAAAAAAAATCATCTGGGAAATCTAGGCCATCCCATTGTGGCTAGATCTGGGTCTTGAAACCATCAAGCTGGGCTTGTTTGAAAGTGGTCATTTCTTTCTCAGTCTCCCTCTTTTGATTTCGTTTTGATTTTATTTTATTCAGTCATCTGGAACAAGCAGGCGCAGAGGGGAGGTGGAAGCGGAGAGCACTGATAATAGTTCTTTGGCAGCAAGTTGGGCGTTAAATAGCTTTATCTGTGGGGTTTGTCCTTTTATTTTTTTTGGCTCTCATTTGCAGCAGTTGAAAGGCATCCTCAGAGGGGCTGGGGCAGGAGGATGGTGTGGAGCAGGGGTCATGCCGTGTGAGCCGAGCGACCCGCCCCCAGAGTTGGTATTTTGCTGGACATCTCTGTCTTTCCTGCATATCCAGCATCATGGGGAGGCTCTGGGTGTTGGCTCCCATGTCCCACCCTGGGGGTATATCCGTCCCGTGACTGTATCCATCCTGTGCCCACCGCTGCCCCGAGAGCATCCTGAATCTTGGGGTAAACACATTGATACGTTCAAAGCTTTGTGTGTTCAGGCTGAAGGGGTGGTTTGTCTTCCACATCCCCGTGTTCAGACTTTGGTTTGTCTTACGGATCCCAGCTGACAGCCACCCTGACTTGGCTTTTTACCCCCCGAGGGTTTCCACTGGGCTTTGCTCCCCGCAAACCAAAAGCTTGCTGCTTCGGTGCAAACTCCTTCCCTGCAGTTTCTGAACCTGACACTAGCAACCTCTGGCTAGTTCATTTTAATCGTGTCATCAGCCTGGAACTTCCCAGTTCCCTGCTCTTTGTGACAGGATGCTCAGAGGTGTGGGATACTGGCTTGAGACTCCCCGTGGGAGGGAGGGATGGATGCGGATCCTCTGTGCTCTGCGTGTTGCTCTGTGCCCTCTCTTACTTTAACTCACCCTTTTTCTATCCAAATCTTCCTTTAAACCCATAAAGTGGATTGATTTATTTTTTTGTCCTTCCCCCAGCCTGTTATCCCTGTGAGGTCTCACAAGGTGGCACTGTTATTGCTGATCCACCAGTGGGTTGCCCGGTATTTGTTCGGCACAGTAAATATAGGTGTTTAAAGTCGGTTATGATGCTGCAGAATGTGGTTTATGGTATAGGAGGAAATACTGGGTGCAGGTGGCTGAGAGCAGCCTGTCCTCCTGCCCACCATGGCAGGGTTTGTCCCCGAGCAGGTGGGACAGGGGACACGGGCAACGCTTCCACCTCCCGGGGACGGAGAGCCACTCGCGAGAGCGGATGCTAAAGAAGCATCTCCAACTAGGAAAGAAAACCTCCTCTGTGCCGTTGTAGCCAGGTCCCCGGCCATTAACTGAGGCAATCTTTGTTGCTGTTGTCTGGTTTCTATGTTGTTCTGTTTCCCCGGCTCTCCAAAGGGGCTGCTGAGCAGCAACCACAGCAACAGAAGTGCACTTCTGTGAGCACAGAGGACCTTGTTTGTTCAGAGCGCGTTGCCTGGGGCTGCTGCTGGCTCCCCTGCCGAGAGAAAGGGCTTTGGGGAAGCGAGATGAAGATGGGGAGGGGAGATGAAGATGGGGACGGGATGCGTGAGGCCGGGGTGGTGCCACTCTTTGCGTTGGCAGAGGTGGAGGTCACCCCGGAGCATTGGGTGCAAAGGGCACCTTGAGACCAGGGTCTGCCCCGTGGCTTCCCGTGTGCGTCGTGGTAGTTCAGCACCCACAGGGAAGTCTGTCATTAACAGGAAAAAATCACAGACTAATCCCAGCTCAGGGTCTGGGAGTTATGAGAAAACCCCAGTTCTGCCTGTGGTTTTTCCTGAACCATCCCCATCCCTCTGCTGCTTCCTGGTGCTTTGAAGCGGAGCCTTGGGCTGGAGGACGGGCACAAGAGCATCTTCCTTGGCAGTATTTGAATGAGAGGAAATGGCCTGGAGTTGAACCAGGGGAGGTTCAGGCTGGATATTAGGAAGCATTTCTTTCCAGAAGGGGTTGTCAGGCACTGGAATGGGCTGCCCAGGGAGGTGGTGGAGTCACCAGCCCTGGAAGTGCTTAAGAGATGGGTAGTTGTTGTCCTCAGGGACATGGTTTAGTGCTTTTGAAAGGTCTGGGAATAAGGTTGGCCTTGATGATCTTGAAGGTCTCTTCCAGATGAAACTATTCTATGATTTCCTGCATTTATCTGCTGCTGCTTTGCCACCCCCCTTGCTGTCTCCTGAATGCTTGAAGTTCCTACTGCCTGGGCACATGATGCTCGGGGCTCCCAGTGACAAAATCCCCAGGAATACCAGGGGGTTCGGTGATCAACATGGGATGTCAGGGCAGGAAGAAGCCAGGGTATGTCGAACGTGGTGGTTGTGTTGCTGCTGGACACACAGACACCATCCCAGTGCTGTTCAAATCCTCCCCCTCCTTGCCCTGTAAGATCCCAAGAGGGAGAGCAGCAAATCCCAGCTGGTGCAGGGCTGCCCTCCTCGCCAAGGCAATGGGGTGTCCTCTCTGCCACCCCAACTCTGGGCCAACCAGCCAGATGGGGCATCACACAGCAGAGAGCTTTGCTCCAGCACCCAGCTGCCGACTGAACCGGAGCCAAAGCTGCTTTGGTGGGTCTTCCTTTTGCTGGCCCTGCCAAAAAACACACGTCAGGGACTGGGATGCTGGTGGTGGGGAGCTGAGGCGTGCACCCTCAGCTTCCTCGCTCGCAGCTGCTTCCTGGCAATAACAAACTTTATTGCTTGCAAATGCAATTTCCCATCTTTGCAGCTCCATCTACATCGCTTATTAAGGGAGCAGAGATGAGGTAGCCGGGCACCACCGTTATTTACTTTATTGAAAAGCCTCTCTGTGTCTCTGTTGCTATAGTAGGGCAGGATTAGGGTTTCAGAAAGCACTTAGCTTATCACGAACCCAGCCCGATAGATTTTTTTTTAGCCTAAAATGCTGAACGTTGAGCACGTGCTGAAGCGCTCGGCTGAACGGGAACCCGCGGGAGTCTGGAAGCGCCGCAGCGTTTTGGGTAGAAATCATCACAAATGTCGAGCTGATCCCTAAATCCTCGCTGCTGCTGAATATGGGTGGGAGTAAATGTCATTCCCGATGCCAAGGCATGGTTGGGGGTCCCCTGGAAGGACTGGGGGAGGGTTTGGTAACGGCTCGAGCTCTGCTAAGCGGGAGGAGCAGAAGAGCTGGGGGTTTTGAGACTCCCCTGCGACCCGGCGTTAAAAGAAGCGCCGTCGTGCTTGCTGGTGGCAGCGATGCTCTGCTCGGCGGCCGCAGGCACGCACACATCTGCCGGCCAGAGCTCTTGGCTCTTTGCTGGGTTTCTCCTGTCTTTGGTGTGAAACCAACTTTTGAAACCCGGGGGGGACTCCTCGTGAGCAGAGGGGTGACCGGGATCTCGAACAACAAATGCTGGGGAGCTTTTCTGGAGAGAGAGCTGTAGGCTTGGTAGTTTGCACCCTACCCACCCGTCTCCCCGTGGGCGAGGGGGGATGAAATCAGAGCGGCATCACCCAACGCTCCTGCTGGAGCAATGGCCATGCCAGCTGTGGGCAGATAAAGTGTTAGATCCAAAGCTTTAGAATCCTCGCAGGGAGCCCAGAGTTGGACTCCTCAACAGGACGAGGGGTGATGGTTTTAAACTAAAAGAGGGTAGACTCGGACTAGAGAGAATGAAGAAATTTGTGACGCTGAAGGTGGGGAGAGCCTGTGCCAGGCTGCCCAGAGAGGTGGTGGCTGCCCCATCCCTGGCACCATTGCAGGGGAGGTTGCCCGGGGCTCTGAGCACCCTGCTCTAGTTGCAGATGGCCCTGCTCCCTGCAGGGGGGTTGGACCAGATGAGCTTGAAAGGTCCATTCCAACCCAAACCAGTCTGGGATTCTATGATCCTTATGGGTCCCTTCCAACTTGAGATATTCTACAATTCTATGATTTACAAGAAGGAATTTAATACCTTCTTTTATATGAATAATTAGAAAATTCTCTCTGTGGGTTCCCATTGTTCAGCAGCAGGCAGAGGAGCAGATCTCATCTTCAGCATCCTGCTACAAAGCAGGGTGAGCCTCTGGGCTTCACTCCTACCCATCACGCAAACAACTGGGGACCCAGAGAGGTGCGTTGAATTGTGATGGAGTTGGGCTTTCTCCAAGCCTCAACTTCAGCCTTGTATCTCAGCCATATGACCAAAGGATGCCACTAACTTCTCTCCATCCTCCTTGCAGGAGGCATCTCGCGATGCCTCGCGCGCGTCGCGGCCGATAAGGGTCGTATATAATATAAGTGTAGATCATCTGGCAGTCTTCAAGTGCTTTTAAACTGATGATCTGAGCATCAGAACAAGCGTTGGTTGGAAAACCCAAGCCACTGCTGTTCTGCAGTATTGCAGGTACAGGCTGAGCCAAGATTTTCAAGTAAAAGGCAATTTTGGGGACTGCAGGTTCAGTGAGAGTGGTTAGTTTGGTGGTTTCTTTTTTTGACAGCATCTTTTGGATAATACTGGTGTGTTTGCTCTCAATGTATATGCTTTTCAGAAACACATCAAATTAAACCCGTCATGAAGGGGATTAATGAACCACTTGTCTGAACTTGGTTTCCTTGGGTATTTTGGAGCTTTCCTTTAAGTATCCAGAGTTTCTTGTGAATTTTCCGTGGAGTTTTTTTCCCCTCTGCATTTCATAGCGTGTCAGAAACAGCAGAGCACAGAGTCCGGCTGTTTTATTAGTGCACAAAATTGAGGCATCACTCCAAAACGTTTTGGTCTGTCCCCTGTAGCCTCTGCCCATAACAACTTAAAAAAAAAAAGTAGAAGAAAAAGAAAAAAAACAAACAAACTTCATTTCCTGAGTCAGTAGCGCGTGTCAGTGGTGAATAATTCCGTGTTGCTTGTAGTACTGCACCGGGGAGCTAGAGAAACTTGGTCAAAATAATCTATAAAACCAGAAAGAAGAAAAAAAAAGATCAGAATTTCTAAGTTTCTGTCTTATTTTCACTCCTTCATGGTTTTTTTTCAGAAATGCTCTTGGCAATGCATTGCTCCAGCCTCTCGCTGGGGACTGCAAGGGCTGTGTGAGCCTGAGGTGTCCTGGGAGCAGGATGCACCTTGGAGAAGGTGGTGGTGGTGTAGAGTTGAGGTGCTGGTGGTATCTTCATTGGGGTGAGAAGGGCACCCCGGGGAGGCTGTGGAGTCTCCTTCTCTGGAGAGATTCCAAACCCACCTGGACAATGAGATCCTGGGCCCCCTGCTCTGGGTGACCCTGCTGGATGGAGCAGAGGGGTGGCACCAGATCAGCTCCAGAGCTCCCTTCCTACCCCTGCCAGTCTGGGATTCTGTGATACAACTTTAGCAAGAAAATAGGAAATTCCTCATCACCGATCTGGAGATGGATCCGTAAAAGACGTGGCACAGTGAGCCCAGCTTCGTGGCCAGGGAAAATCTGTGATTTTTTAAATTTTGAATTCCTAAGGCACTGGCTAAACCCCAGGAAATCTGGAAACGTGGGAGGGCACAGGGAGGCCTGAGGAACACAGGGCACAAAACGTCTTTCTGACGCTTAAACCCGATGTTGCTGCTTTAGCTTTCAGACGATGGTGCGAGAGAGTCGTCGGGAAACTACGGAGCTAATATTATCCTAATAATTATCCTCTGATACCCAAAGCAAACCAAAGCCCATTATGGTTTTGCATCTGAAATGACGTTTGTACGCGTGCTGAGAAGTAGGGTGCACGTGGGCTCCTGCTCCACATTCAACTCTTGAGGTGCCTTGGTCAGGGCTAGAGAATTTTTCTCTGTCTGCTCTTGCTCACCCGAGGAAGGGATGGGACCAGTGACATGAGGATGGGCTGGGTGTCACCCGTAGTGACCTGGAGACAGCAGGTGCGTGGCTGGCCCCAGAGATGCTCTGTGTCTTTCGTGACGTTACTGGTCCCTGCTGGGATGTTGTAGCCCTGCTCATGGAGGAGAACTTTTTGTGGAGCATGAATTGTCCCCTTGTCTTCGTCGGCCAATGCACGGGGGAAATGTCACATGACTTGTAATCTTCATGTGGACAAGGGGAAGATTGTGGTTCGTCACAGGTCTGGCTTTCCAGGGGGTACTTCTGCAACGTACAACTCATTAATTAGGAATTTAAGCTCAGCAGCATCAAGCATGAGCAGAAGGAGCCTGCAAACATGGCTTTGTCCCGTGCTCTGCCTCGCAACAGCGAGAAGACCTCCTTTTGGCTTGTCTTTAGCATCTCCCTGTAGCGTGGACATCCCCGTATCATTAACCCGGCCAGGAGCTCAGCAGGACCAGATTCCCCAAAGCAGCAGGAGGTGGCTGAAGGAGGCTCCTCAGCTTTTTCTGCACATGGCAGGAAACATCCCTTTGGTGTCCGAGAGCCCTCTCGGGGTGGCAGCTGCCAAAGAAAGTTTGTGGAGCAGGTCTCTGAGCTTCGTAGCGTGCCGTGGAGGCACCCAGGCCACCGGCGTGTAGCAGGAGAGCCGGCTCCCAGTGCCGTGCACAAAACCATCTGGAAGAAGCAGCGTTTCTCTCCCACGCTTCTCCCCAAGAGGCCCTTCTGAAAGGTGATAGTTTTTCTTTCACCCTCCTGATTTTTTTTCCCGGGGTCTGAACTAACACGTGAAGCCCACAGATGAAGATCTGGGGGCTTTTCTCCCTTCCTGGTTTTTTAGTTTTTGGTTGTTTGGGTTTTTTTTTTCCCATTTACTAAAGGCTCCAGTGTGGGGATGTGATTTGAGGAACGGGCTGCTCTGAGTATTTTAGTCATTTGGGTATCCAGAAAAAGCCAACCTAACAGCATCTCTGCGCAGTAGGCTCACTCAAGACATAGCTCATTAAGTAGATGTCTAGGAAAAGACAAGAGCTGAGCAGAAATAATTTCAACGCTGCATCCCAGCCTCGCAGGGGTGGGTTCCAAGCGCATACATCACCTCCAGCAAGGCTCAGCTTCCCCGATCCCCTGGCAGTTTGTAAATGTCCCCCTTCATCTCCACTCCATTCCTCAAGTTTCTTTTTTACTGGCAAACGGCCCCAGAATGGGACCGTGTTACGAGACTTTCCAGGGTGTAGCGTTGTGCGGAGAGCGAACGTCCCTGGAAGTGTACAGACTTCTGCTGCTTTATCCCTTGCCCGCTAAGTCCCAAAGCTTGTTAAATCCAAAGGTTTCTAGCAGTGGTTTAATGTCTTAAGCGTTGACCCAAATTACCCGCTATCTATCCCAGAAGTGATTAGAAAACGCGGCAGCTTGGGGAAAGATCGTCTCCTCCCCGAGCCTTCCCGTGGCCCGACAGCTCTGCATTTACAACTTTTATTGGTTTAGAGTGTATTTGATAGCCACGATTTGACTTTCACTTATTGTAATGCTTTGGGGGATTTTTTTGTTTGTTGGTTTGGTTTGATTTTTTTTGTTGGTTTGGTTTTTTTTCCTTTGTAAGCAGATTGGTTTGAGTTAGTTTTTAAAAGCCTTATTCATCTCTAATCCAGAATAATACTATCTCCGTGGCTTTTAACGTGATTAAATAAGGACAGCCTCTGACGACACCGGGCAATTCAGTTTCCCAAAGTGTATTGGATTTACCACCGAGTGAGGCTGCTGGGACGTAAAAAGAAGAATTTTGGTGGGTTGGTTCAGGCAGCCCTTAGTTCAACCTTCCCCCCCCCATGTTCTCCCTGAAGGTCACTGTAGTACAAGTGCTCCATGATTAAAGGGTGGAAAAGCAGAGTTTTTTCAATGGGTTTTAGCCCCATCTCTTTCTATTACGCTAAGCTGCACCACATTCCCTGCCTGTGATGCAGGAGTTCTTGGCATCATGGAATTTCCTTGCTCGCTGGTGAGCAGTGATGGGGACTGGCGTGACCTCTGCATTGCCCACCATCCAGTAACTGCTCCATGAAGCTTTTGGGATAGCTCAGCCAGCACCGTGACATCTCCCGTCCTCCCTCCATCACCCTTGTGCCCGTGCTCCGCGCCGGGAGGGAGATGCTGAAGGCACCCGGGAGCGCTTAGTCCCACCCCGTGTGATCTTGTGCCAGTCGCTCAACCTCATTATGTATGTCCCGCTCCCTTTGCGCTTAAAGCGGCGGATAATCTCTGGCAAAGCAGCTTTCCATAAGGTGCTATAGGATAAACCCGTTGCTGGCTCCGAGGTGCTGGAAGGTGCCGTGCTGCAGGGATGTGCCAGCGGCTGCGCACGCGGGGCGGCTGGGTGATGGATCTGTTAAAGGATTTCACCAAACAGTGGGTTACTCTTGGTTTGCTGTCTTGAACGGTCGGGCCGTCACCCCAGTGAGCAGCAGAGGACTTGGAAAATTCAGCTCCTATATATACTCCTCTTCTTCTTAAAAGTCCTTTGTGTTTTTCCACAAGCTCTCGGTTCCCAGTCCGTTATTAATCTAAATATTCACAAAAACTCCTTAGTTCAGCCGTGCTTCGCCGCCTGGCTTCAGTTCCTCTTCAGATGTCACAGGTCAGTGGTCTGGTCATCACAGTCTCTTGTCTTCAGACATTCACCTTCAAGGTTCTAAGAAAGAACTTCTCTTTGATCTCTACTTTGTCTGTTGGCTTAGCTGGGCTGGGTTTTAAACCAGCCATGGTAAGGGTTCTATAGGGGATGATGAGAAGCATTCCCATGGTCTCATCTCTAGACGGTCCTGCTCTGGCAGGGGGATTGGACCAGATGATCTTTTGAGGTCCCTTCCAGCCCTTAACATCCTGTGATTATTCTACAGCACCTGCATTCTGTTACTCATCCAATATTCTACAAAGTCCTATTCTTCTCTAAATTCTAATTCAGCTAATCATCTTAACCAGAAACCTGGAAAGACAGCAGAGAAGTCACAAGGAGAAACAAAAGGTCTGCTTATTTTTATTGCCAGCCCTCTGTAAAATAAGCCACAATTCACAGAGAAGGGAAAGTCACTGGCCAGAACTCTCCGTTGGTGGAAAGTAATCCAGGGATTGGACTTATTATGTCTGCTTGGATAAGCTCACACATCTCTCTGGATATAATCATAAGGCTCTTCGATGCGAATTCCTCATGTACCTGTAAAAATGTGCACTTTTCCATGTCTTTTTTTTCATATTCTTTCCCCCATCCCCCATCCTGCCAATCCCTAAAAAAGATGTTGCTTGTCTTCAGCTGTGAGGGTTCGACCAAGGGCTCCTGTCTCTTTAGGACCAGGACTGTGTCCCCAAAGCTCACTGTTTGGAAAGGGAGACACGACTCCCATCAAACCCATGTCTCGTTGCCACGCCTGCAACCAGCTCACGAAACCAAAGGGAAAAATATTTTGGTATGTCTTCAGCTTCCTATTTTCCCATCTCCCTTCCAGGAAGATGGTTGGTAATTACGGGGCGGTTTCTCCATGTCCTCCGTGTCATTAGTAGCTGTCAGAGATAATGGAAGGTGATGGTGGTGGGATGAAAGCAAAGCTACTTCTTCTGCTTGAGTGTAGTTGCCCTTTAGGTAAATGATAGTAATTTCCACAGCAATTAGTACTTTCTGAAGTGTGTTTGATTAAATTAGATAGCCCTCTTCCAAAAGCAGGAATGATTAATCTATTAGTGACTTCGGCACTGGCAACTTTGTCGCTTTGCTGTCAACTCTCAAAGCCATCTCCAAGTAGTTGGGGAAGGGAGAAATTCTTTTCAAGTCCTTATTTCTATGAATTCTGAGCCTACCCAATGGGGGATTTTTCTCTTAAACGTATGTTTAATTTCTGAAGCCTTCGTGTAGTTGGCAGTCAAGTGGATGGCACATCAAGCACTGAAGTGATTGCCGTGGAACTGGTGTTTCGCTGAATCAAGACCACGTCTCGTGGTCAATAGGTCTGGACACTGGATTCCCTTTTTTTAGCAGAAATAGAGGTGCTGTAGGGAAACAAGGGAAACAAATCTTCCCGGCAAGCAAAGTGCCGGACCCTTCTCCGCATCTGTTCATCTCCTGGCATTTCTGGGCCAGGAAACACCAGCAGTGTTCTAAGCAGGAGCTTTGCAGGCGAGGTCAGCTGATGGCACAGTGGTCTTCTGACAACGAGGGAAGCAGGCATGAAGCATAATTAAATTGCAAGCATATTTAAACTGTTTTCTGAGCACTACTTATGAAGGAGCATGGATATTCAGAGCATATTAAACTGTCAAATTTAATAAATCTTAAGCAGCATGGCCACGGTCCAACACTGATGCATATATATTTATTTTTTTTTTGCAGCACCATTTAATTAAGAGCAAGCATTTGTTCTTTAAGCTTATTCATTGCTCAGCTGAAGCAGAGTGCACTCTCAAGAGCCGTGGAAATGAGTTAGTTCAATACATCAGACCCAGCTGCTGGTTTGGTTTTTTTTTCTTTCTTTTCTTTTTTTTTTTTTTTTCCTTCAGTAGCATTGAATCTGAACCCAGAAAAAGGAAACACCACAGGGAAAAAAAAATCAGGGCATTACGAGGGAGAAAATAGCCATGGTGACGTTGACGGGGGAATCCCTCCATCCAAAAGCAGCCTGATCGATCGCAAGGGCTGTGTTGAGATGAGTTCAAACATCAACAGGTTGGGGCTGTCCTCGGATGTCCCCTCCAACCCCTAGCATTCTGTGATTCTCTGGTTCTTTCCGTGACAGTTTGTTCTTCTATGGTCTTTTGAAGCCAGGTGAGCAGACCAGGTCCTGAGAAGTCATCTCCTCCAGAAACTGCTCAGATGTCGTTTCTGGCATTAGAAATGATGGCATGGTCACGGCAGCTGGTCGAAAAAGAAACTTCTAAGAGGGGCAAAGGACCCTCCTTTTCACCCAGGATTTAGTTTAAAGGTGCATTTGGTGATGATTTTCGAGATGGCACCACGAGGGACCTGGCGTGAGTGATGGGGGGGGGTCGAGCTCTGCGGTTCTTCTGCTCCCGATCGAATTCGTTTGAGAGCCGAGTACAGCTGACGATAGGCTGTAGTGACAGGCATCCCCACAGTGCCACGATCCATCAATCCTTTCCCAGGATGACCAGCAGGCAGGTTGCTTGGTGAAGCTTTGAGCACTGCCTGGAGGACCTCAGGTTAGTGACCAAGAAGGTCCCTGGGCAGCCACAGCCTTTGTAAGGGGCTGGGATCTGGGATGTGCTGTGGCTTTGGGAGAGCTCGGACCTGCCTGGAAGCCTGATGTGTGTTTTTACTCTCATTTTGCTGGACCTGCTTGAAGATTTTAATGAATTTTGAAGTGCTGCAGTTTGAGGAACCTGGCAGAGAAAACCCATCCGTGTAATTAAATGGCACAAGCAGCCCAGGCTCAGTGCTGACGAGCAGCTGAGGGCAGGGACCACGGGCACAGCCCGATTTCATGTGGCCAATGCCAACCCTCGCTGAGTGTACATCCCTGTGTGGTTCCAGACCTGGGCAGGGAGGAGGCAGCTGCTCAGTCAGGGCAGGGCAGGGTCATTCCTTCATTTGAAGCCCTCAGCTCCTGTAAATGACATCTGAACTGTGCTCCACAAGGCTGCTGAGAGCAGTTTTCAGGACACAAGGATGGCTTTTGCTATTTAGGTCAGGCAGTG
The DNA here is from genome assembly GCA_025345505.1 of Todiramphus chloris collaris. Lineage (NCBI taxonomy): Eukaryota > Metazoa > Chordata > Aves > Coraciiformes > Alcedinidae > Todiramphus > Todiramphus chloris. Next base: position 1,686,050 of record JANVCC010000081.1, read on the forward strand.
AGTCTCTTCTTTACCCATTCCCATCCTCTGGAGGTACCTCAAAATTAGAGGGCTTGTTCTAACGCTCCAGATGTTGCTCTTTGGGAGGAATAAAAAAAAAAAAAAGTCAGAATAATTTACTAAGGAACTTTAAATGCAGATGAGGGAAGCTTTCCCGAGATCAGGCAAAATAAAACATTAAAATTCACACCCACTGCTTCTGTCACACTTTCTTAGGCTCTGACAAGGAGGAGACCAACGTTTGGCAATTCCTCGTTTGGAGCTGTCAGTCTGTAACCTTCAATCTAGATAAAACACCGGAGAAATCAAAGTCTCCTTCTCCATCTCTCCTCTCCTCCTCCCCGCTTGGATCCCTAACGTAAGCCCAACTGCTCCTTTTCTTTTTCCCTTCCCAGATCTTAGGACCGAGGAGACCAGGGAGGCTGCAGTGTTGCTATTTCCCCTCCTGTGTGCTGCATTGAGACCCTCACCCCATAACAACAAAGAAACCCATCCCTTCCTGCCCCGGGGGCTTCAGCTTCTCCTTGCTCCAGGTCATCTTTCTGCAAACTTGTTTGCAAAAGTCCCTTGTGCCCCTTGTAGTTTGTAGCTGGATCTGGGGGACGCTGCAGGAGAGATGCTAAGCTTGGTGCAAAGCTACAAACCATGTTTGAGGGGTTTCCTCGGTGGAAGGGCTTTCCATTTTCAGGAAATTCAGCTGCTTTTAGTGACTTAGAGGGAACCCCAAGAGCACAGGAGCAGTCCTTGGGTTCCCACCAAAGCCACGGTCAGCAGATCACGGAGCAGAACCCCTTTGCTGTATCCAACTCCATCTCTATCCATGCTGGTGTTCATTTTTCTCGGCGAGCTTTAATTGAGTTGATGATCACAGAGTGTTTGGGGTTGGAAGGGACCTCAAAAGCCCACGTAGTCCAACCCCTCTGCCAGAGAAGGATCACCTAGAGCCGGTGATGATGAACCACGGAGGGGGGAAACCCAACCCAAACCAAAAAGGAAAGAAAAAAACCCATCACTTAACGATGACAGGCAATTAGGTAGTGACGGGTAGATCGTTAGAAGCCATTAAGCAGCAGATTGGCACGAGGACGCGGGGCATCACGCGCGGCGGGACGCAGGGCACGGCTAAAACGGAGCGAGGCGCCCCGGGGGAAATCCTCCTCTCGCGGTTAGTCACTTGGAATTGCTAAGACGTTTCCAGAATTACACGTTCCGTTGCCGATGAGCAGCCGAGGAGTTTGCAGAAATGCTATTTTGAAGCGCGTTCTCCACCCCCAACCTCCCTAGCCCAGCTTTTGGAGAAGACCTTCAAAGGGAGCGTCGCATATGCTTCCCCCGTTACGCCGCGGACGGGGTGTATTTCTGGCACCGCTCAGTGTCAAAACACTCCCGGTATTTTTAGCTCAATTGCTCAGTAGGCACGAGCTTCTTGCAAAGCGAGGAAAAACAGAGCTCCCTTGCAAAAACAGCCTTGGGATTCCTTGAAAGGCTCCCAGGCTCTCGCGTTCCTCCGGCGGCGCAATCCCGCTGCGATGACGGAGATGCCGGGGGTAGAAACGCTCCGATGGCTTCACCCAGCCCAGCGGTTCAGCTCCTGCCCCGTCCGTCAGCGCTCGTAGCCCAGGGGCTTCCGAGGTTTTTCTTTGGGTTTTCTGCATCCCCTCCAATCTCGAAGGCAAAGATTTCTTCTTTTTTTTTTTTTCCACCCCCTATGTCTCTTAGGAGGAACTGGTCTGGAGACCTTTGCGATGACTCTGAAGTGGAATGCAAATATTTTTCAGTTCAACCTCTGTCTCCAGCTGGAGAGAGCGAGCAAACAGAAAAGCAAACAGATGAAAGCAATGCAAAGGGCAGATAAGAGCGCTGGGGAGAGGGGGGGGGAGACCAAAGTCATTCCCTTCTGATGACGACGCTGATAAAACATCTGAAGTAGGGACAACGTGAGGACTCGGTGGGATCAGCTCCAGCGAGCCGCAGCCGCTGGTTTTCCAGGCTGCTTTTCCACGTGGTCCAGCCCGATCCGCTGTCTTTCGGCACTAAACCGTGACAGGGGGGATGCTCTTGCTGCTTGGTTTTTAATTGAGGCGGTGTTCGCTGGGTTTTTGAACAGGTAATTTGGTGCCCGAGGAGGGGGCTGAGCATGTAGCTTGTTTTTTTCTGGTGCCTGGAAAGAGGGAGACGGATTTTGAGTTGCTGATCTATCTCAGGCACAGCAGATGCCTGATCCGCCGCGAGTGTCTTGCAGTGATTTAGTTCAAGTCTGTTCTTGTGTTGAGCTATTTCTTCAAATCAGAGGAAAACAATAAAAAAAAAACCCCATCCTTCCCTGACCACCC